>JAQQAE010010984.1:0-13835 GCA_029823295.1 Pseudamia nigra | reverse complement strand
AAAATTAAAAATGTGACATTTTTGGACAGTGAGGCTTATAATCAGGTGCGGTTTATAGTGCGGAAATTACGGTAGTTGGTGCGCTGGAGCTTCATCTGATCAATTAAAGAGTGTGAATATTCCCCATGTTTCTAGAACTTATTCTGAAACAGCAATGCTCATATGCTGAATGTGAGTACCTGGTGCATTAAAAACGTAATTTTAATGCATATATCACACATGTTGAGATCACATTGAGTATGTTTACCTGCACACATAATTCCAGAAGATAAAATTGATGTACATATCTAATAAAAATGCTCCTAGTTTCTCTGGAACTGAGCTCATCTGAGATGGACTGACAAAGTGTGCTGTGGCCTGACGAATCCGCATTTAAAATTGTTTTTGGAAATCATGGACGTCATGTCCTCTGGTTTAAAGAGGAAAAGGACAATCCAGATTGTTATCAGTGCAAAGTTCAACAGCCAGCATCTGTGATGGTATGGGAGTGTGTTGGTGCCCTCCCATGGGTGATTTGCACATCTGTGCAGGTACCATTAATGCTAAAAGGTACTGTACATACAGGTTTTGGGGCAACATATGCTGCCATCTAAGCAATGTCTTTTTTCAGGGACGTCCGTGCTTGTTTTAGCAAGACAATGTCATGTCACATTCTGCACATTATAACAGTGTGGCTTTAAGGGGAAATGAGTGGGGGCACTAGACTGGCCTGCCTGCAGTCCACGCCTGTCTCCCATTGATCGTTTGACCAGTCCTGACATTATCTCAGTTATTTAGGCATTCTCACAATGTCACCCCACACTGTGCCTACGTGTCCTCCACCCCTAAAATGTGGATTTCAATAATGTGAGTAGAGTGGTCCCTTGCTATATCGCAGATTTTTTAGTGCAATTTTCATGTAATTTTTTTTACAGCATTTAAATGTGCATTGTATTCTGCGTCCTGATTGGCTAAGGCCATTGTCAATCAATCTCCGTGCTGTGTCTCCTGTACAGTACAGAATGCGTTCAGCTCACAAAATTACACAAATGTTCAATTGCGAGTAGTGTGACTGAAGTGCTGTATGTTTTCAAGTTTTCTCTCTGACAAAAACCCACAATGTCGACGAAGGCCTTCATTGGAAAAAGACGCTACAGCAGAGGGACGCCAGGACAAAGAGGCGCGATCAGAGGAACCGTGACACGTGAGTCACTATTCGTAATTTCTTATACGTATGTCCAGCTTCGTAGGTTGATCGTTAAAATCTCCGAAGGTTTGAATTTTGAGAATGTTTAAATAAGAGAGAAATGTAAGAAAATGTTAATGCATGTCTGAGAATAGTGTATAAAGTGTGCGGTGAGGGGTTTTATAGCCTTAAAACAAATACGGTGGTGCCCCAGCTAATGGATTTAATCCATTCCAGTGTCACGTTCATTAGCCGATTCATGCATTAGCCGGAGCGAGTTTTTCCATAGGAATCTACTTCCCGGATTTTGCCTATTGCAGGTTATTTTTAGAACGTAACCCCCACGATAAACGAGGGACCACTGTACAACCAAACCAGCAAACTTCCCTGGCCCGGCACGGTTGGAAGAGGTGGCTCACGTCCGCGGACACAACGTGGACCTGATGTACAGTATGTACCTCTTCTCCTGCTGCTGCCACATGCAGGCAGTAATCAAACTGAAACACCGGCTTATCAATTGGAGTAATCTAGTGCACGTTTGTATGTGCCACGTATGACTCAAAGACACAGCCACTAAAAGTGTATATGTGATATTACAACATGATCTGCCATGTGCAGAGATACAGCGCATTAGGAGCTGAGCTGGTCCACAAACACCAGCTGCAAAAAAGACAATATAATTAACACCTGAATTTATGTAATTAAAAAAAATCATGTAATTCTCTGAGACGCTCAGTTATTTATCATCTTCTTTAATAATAGACAGAATACCATCACACTGCATATTTTGCAAAACATACTCCCACCAATAATTAAGTAGATAAGCCCAAACCGCTTAGACAATGCACTGGGTGCATGGAGAACTGTCACCATGACAAGATAGTGAACAAAACCTGGCCACAAATCCCCCCAGTGCTCTTTACACTTTGCACCTCAGACATCCAAAATAGGGCCCCATATATTTCATCTTTGTAGTGTTTTCAATTGAATATAGGTGGAATTGGGGTTTGTGCTTGCATCTTGACGAGGATCACTCAACATTCCCCTTATCCTAAAACCAGATCTAGTCTGAAAGAGCCAAAAAATACCCTTAAATGGTCTTCATGTGAATTGCAATCATCCAGAATTGATGCAAGGAAGAAAATGGGAATTTCTTCCACCACCTACTGCTGGTTCATTAATTGAAGCTGCACACACCCAGTGGAGGACAGGTACCAAGATCACCTCTGTATGATTATGTTGCAGCCACTAAATAGTCATGAACACTGTATTTATTACTGGGGATTCATTCATTAGTTTCCTTCATAAGGTTTTATACAGTGAAATATTAAAACACTTTTAATATCTCCAGAGATCATCTATGCTTTAATAAATCTGCCTGTTTAAATTCTAAATCTGACTTAAGTTCATCACAAATCTGATTACATTTGCCATCTCATTTCACTGCTTGAACTTCAGTACGTCTTAATAAATTCAACAATGTGCAGTAAAAGTCAGAAAGGCTAAAAACAAGACCAAGCTGAATGAAATGAGTTTTTAGGGTGAATGATGTGTCAGTTGTGAGAACAAACAGATCTGAGATGAGTCAAGTGGAGCTGGAGTCAAAACGATGGTGGATTTCATGTGGAGATAACAGAACGGGCTTAGACTCCATTGACTGCTGCTGCTGACTGGGACAGTGAACAAATTTAATGAATAGAAGGAAGAGGTTTTCCTTGGCTAGACTCGACTTTGTCAAGAACAATTGTTTTCTGCAAATACAGCAGGCCCAAGAAAAGGTGTCAAGCAGTATATTATATACATATATATATATATATATATATATACACTGTAAACATATTTGAGGAAAAATCTCACTTCAGCCAGACAGAAAATTGAAATCTACTCAGTACAGAAGCATCCCTACAGTGCCATGACTTGCAATGAGGAAAATAAAACGCTGAAAATATACAGTAACAGAAAAAGTATGAGCTAGGAACTTATTTGGCGTCACCAGTTGAGGGTCATTTACTGTAAATATTATTCTGCTCTGGTTTGCCCAAAACAAGTAAGATTTTACTGCAAAAGTGGTGTCAAGTTTACATTCCTACCTAAAAAATATTAGTTTCACCGACACTAAAATTCATGTCATCCTAGTGTTCCAGAATGATTAATCACACGTTTTCTTATTAGGTCCATCCCATTATTTAGAGCCTGTAAAAGAAGAACACAAAAACTTTCACTAAAATCCACTGCACATGTACAAAATAGACAGACATTCTCTATAATAAAAACTCATTTTATGTTAAGAGCAACTACCTTATAGACCTCCGGTGATGGGTAGAGTACACAGAAACAGTACTCAAATAAAAAAGGTACTACTTTCAAATTACAGTGACTCAAGTAGTATAAACATAATTACTTCAGTAAAAGATCATGTCATAAAAACAAGCAGTGAATAAGCCTCATATATTGTGATCAAACTAATATTTTTTATTAACATTTGATTTCGCAAATGTAAATTTGTCTTCAGCTATGTAACTAACAGTAGACAGTATTACAAGTACAACTACTCTTAGAAGTATATTTTTCTGAAAACTACTCAAGTATTGTACCTGTAAAGGATTAAATGTACTTTAGTACTACTATCTCTGAAGAAACCTTTGCTGAGTTTTAACAGGAAAATCTGTTAATTTAACCTTTGACCTTCACCCCAAGATCAAGGTCACTCATTTTCAAGTCTTGTCTGAGGTCTTGACCATTAAGTCAGTTTGGTGACCGTAGGCCTCTTCATCCAAGAGTAAATGGGCTAATGTCCACCATCGTTATATACACACCACCCTTCAGCCAGAAATGACAATGTCTGTCTTATTGGGTCTTTTTACACCTTTTATGTCATTTGACTTTTTTCATATTAATGTGTTTCTCATCTTTTACACAATCTTCAGCTTTTTGTATCTTGTATCTCATTTTGTTATTTTGGGTTTTTTAAAAAAAAAACATTTGTCAGTCTTTTTGCATCAATTTAGTTGAATTATATCGTTAAAAATGTAACATTTCTGGCTTTTATCTATGTAACACAGATGAAGACAAAAGGTTTCGAGGAGACCAGAAAAGGCCCTGCATCATGTCAATCATTGTTCAAAAACAGTCAGTTCCATGCTTCTTATTAACTTGCATAAGTCACTAATGGAATTTAACTATTTAATCCCGGTCATTAACTTCTTACTCTGTGTGAAACCAGTTTGTTTAATTGCCTGGCATCAAGATATCTGAACATACAGGTATAGCCACTGACTAGCAGAGTTTTGAGTGATATTTAAAGTATTTTCTTTCCAAGGAGTAGCATCAATTATCCCAAAAGTTGAAAGGATAGAGATTTGATGCAAGTAACTCCGTCAGCCACTTACAAGCCAATCTCATACATTGTGTGTATGAGATCAGCATTGTCAGGATCATGAAACCAATATCTGCCTTTTTGATGGATATTTACATATAAGAAGCTGTTTTATTCTGTACATATTACTCAGTATACCGACTCTAGATATATAGTAGGGCAAATGAAAGGATCATGGTTATTATGGTGTCACAATTTTTATAATATACAGTAAAGTGATAATTTTCCTCAAAAATCAGTGACTAGGAAGTGATTATCAGGAAGACTGATCATGATAGAATGAACCAAACCATGGCTAAAATCAAAAGCTGAACTAAACCATGAGTGAAAAAAAATCATTACACGTTCAGATGAGAGGAAATCACTTCCAGGAACAATGTCTCTGGATTGACTCTACCCATGATCTCAGCATTTAAAGCTGCTAAAACATTCATGAAGGAAGACAATAAAGCACTCATCCAGCTTCTAATGCAAATAAAGATGTGTAATGTTTTAAATTCTGCATGTTCTCCTGTGTACAAGTCTTCATAGGCCTCTCCTGTTTGACTGTGTGATTTGTTTGTGTCTTCCTCCTAGCCGTCTGTTTCTGCCTCCATTTCTGATTCCCTCTCTTCGTCGCGTTCTCCGGCTGATTGTCAATGCCTCATCGGGACTTGTTTGCATCTCAGCATCTTTGCCATTGTGTACAGCATGTCCTCATTACTAAAACATCCAAGCATGTTGCATTAATGCTCCCTGACAGCCTCGCCTTGCCTCTATTGATGTATGCTTAGCTTGACATTTCTTCAGGATCCACAACCAAGCGCCCCTTCTCTCCCCGCTGGCCTGAAGGAGCGTCAGGTCCCGCTGTTTGTTTTCATCTTAATGTTTCTGCCTGATGCTTTTCAGACTCCTGAACCCTGTCCATCAATAAGGACATCTGTCCCTGCAGTCCCTCCAAACATTAGTTCCCATTACACTCCTGGAACTAAGGACTTTTAATCAAGTACAATTGTAACAGCTGAAAGAGAGAATACAACTTTATAGAAAAAGGTATATGTAAGAGCTTAGTTGCTAACACTAGAAACATAGAAAAAAGACATGGATAAATAGAGGACAGTATGACTATAGAGCATGTGCATCACATCCCTTCTGGTTTTGAACCATGTGACATAACCTCAGAAAAACTTTGCATTGCAGTTGAAATGGCAGACATTTTTTTTATCCTGACTGAATTATACCACCATTTAAATGTATGATGTTTGTTAATATAAAACACAGCTTTACAAGTCAAGAAAGTAGCCATTTCTCATAAAACAGTTAATATTAAACCATTGTATTGGAAATAATTTTATCTAAAGTTCAGGAGCACGACCGCTTCTCAGACATATCTGTTACTGCCTCACGGTTACAAATGCTCATCTGCCCTTCAACCCCCGTCTGTTCTTCCTGTTCCAATTTTTTCTCTTTCAGACGCCAGCTGCACCAGATCCTCACAAAGGCCATCCACACACCTCAGCCATCATCATCTGACCTCATCTCCACAAAATCACACCATAACCGCACATCCAGGATCACCCACACCATCATCCCACTCATCAGCTCCATCATCACAAGATCACACTGCAGCCACACACCCAGATCACACTGCAGCCACACACCCAGATCACACTGCAGCCACACACCCAGATCACACTGCAGCCACACACCCAGATCACACTGCAGCCACACACCCAGGACCTTCGCCGCTGCCACCACACTCATCTCCATCCTCGCCTTAAGCCTTGCTCCTCCTCAAATCTTTCACTAAATATTCATTTACTCAATTTGTAGTCCTTGCTAGTGAAATACGTAATTATAAAGACTATAAAAATAAACCACATGATGACATCATGACTTTGTCTCTGCATGATCTGTTCAGAGCTCTGGAGGAGTCTCTGCAGACCAGCATGAGCAGACCTGTATCAGAGGTAGGGGCCATTTTAGTGCTGTGATGTCCACTATGCCACATGGGACAGAAAGTAGAAGAGTCCACAGCCTTTCACAAAGAATTAACTGTTGAGTATTTGTGTGAGGAAATATCAAAAGAACTGAAAACCAGACAAGTTCTAAATTTTGAAGCTGATTCCCTCAATGGCCATGTACCAGACCTACTGTACACTTTGATCCCAAAAACATTTTCCCCATAGACCACAATGATAAAAGAGGGGTCTGTCAAACTGCTGACAGGACACTTGCATCTGCAGAAAGGTTGCAAATGACTACTGTACATTATCATTTCTATTTCATGGAGCTTTGAAATGTTCCCAATTGCTCAAAAAATAGGTTTTGAAATCTGTCATTCCACCTGCTGTGCACAGTCTGTAGTAGTAGTGGAGAGGGGGATGCACTACTATGTGTGTGCAGTGGTCCTCATACACGTGTGCGGTTGCAAAGCCAAAATCACTTTTTGGCCATTGAGCTTTCCATAGGGAATGGAGAGACACTATTGTTGGATGCCTGTGGCTTTTTCTATAGCGAAAAAGTGCCAAGCTAAATTTCATGTGCTCCTAAAGTGAATTTTTTTCCTGAAATGTTATTTTTGTTATTTTACACAAATGTCCACAACAGAACTAAAATTCTAATATCAAAAAACTGACAGTCAAAAACTTTCAGGTCAAGTTTTGTCTATTATTTTGCTATTCACGGAATCAAAGCCTCCTTCATGGCTTTTTATAAGGCTTGTAAGCAACTCCCTAAAATCCGTACAGACCCTTTGCTTATTGTTGACTAGCACTTTTGCAAACTGAGTACCCAAGTTTTCATAGACTGTCAGTAGATGGTACATTTGTACCTATGCTACAACTGTTTGTACATTCAGTTACATTACTCCAGGTCAAATTTAACTCATATCTGACTTTAGATCTGTTAATGTGGGTGCAATCCTGGGAACAGTTGTTTTAGGGAATCCAGATATAATCACTTATTAAAAATTATGTGTCAAAAATGACATGAAAAATAAAAAGGTGAGTAGTGTTTCACACAGTAATGGTGATAAATGTTCTAAATATACTACATAAACGCTACAATTTCAGACTCTTGTCGCAATTTTTATTTTCAGAAAAATATATCTAAAATCATTGTGTGTTGTGTTTTCATGTCTTCAAAATACAACCTACTACACTGTGTGATGATTTCTCTCCATAAACAGTAGCTATAAAACAAGTTTAAAAATGTCCTCCATACTCAAGGTTTAATCACCCATTTGTAAATACCAGCTAAATGCACAATAAGAGATAGACGTGTTATCTATGCAAATATTTAATCAGCCAATCACATGCTAGCAACTCGGTGCACTGAGGCATGTAGATGTATTCAAGACGACCTGCTGAGGTAAACAGAGCATCCGAACAGGGATTTAAGGTGATGTAAGTGACGCTGAATGAATGCATGGTTCTCGGTGTGTGCATTTCTCCTGATCAACTGAGAATATCCAGTGAGAGACAGTTATGTGGGTGAAAATGCCTTGTTGATGCCAGAGGTCAGAGCAGAACAGCAACATGAAAACATGGACCTGTCCTGCCTTGTATCAACAGGTCAGATGGTAGTAGTGGCACATTTTGGACAATTTAGTACTAACTGAGCATCATTTAAACATCACAGACTGTCTGACTATATTGTTGCTGGCAATGTCCATCCCTTTATGAGCACAGCACAGATAACGAGGGTCCAGCCTGGTACTCACAAGGTGTAGCTAATGATACATCTGTCGTTCAAAGTTTTTACTTTCATTGAGAGGATTCTTGACACTGAGGAGGTAAGATGATAAGCATGTACTGATTGAGTAAAGTTGTGAATACAGAACGTTTAGAGTGCCTTCAGCAACTATGAAAGTTAAGGATCTTCTCCAAATGTAGACTGTGTAGACTGGTTGATACAATTCAAAAATATCATTTGAAAATATCCTCAAGCTTCAGTTTTTTTCTGCTAGTAGGACTTATAGAAGACATATTATGAAGAATCAAGTTTCTATGCTTTTTAGATAGATAGATACTTTATTGATCCCAGAGGAAAACTCACGACACATGATAAAACATGTTCCTGGGTCATAAAATAATGTTGCAATATCACAAAGTCAGTTCAGAGACAAATAGTGCATAGAGTTTTCTGTTCCAGTCAGCCAAATCTGCCTAAAAAAAGCAACAAAAAAAAAACAGTTTGCCTTCTCCCTCAGATGTGATGTCACATCTTCTGTCAATCACCTCAGCCTGAGGCCTAAGCCCCGCCCACATGGACTCAGGTTAGCTCTCAGCATGGTTCACTTCACACCAGACCCTGTTTTGTTTGCATATGCCACACCCCGTGAACTCCGACTGGTCCGACTGTGCTATTAATCAAAATATTAACCAACCAGAATGAAAAAGGACAAACCAAAACAGATTTTCAGCAAGGTCCAGAAAAGGGAAAAGAAATCACAGAACAAAACAGCACCAAGAGAGATTTTTAAGCTTAATCCTGCATTTATAATCATCCTTAGGGTCCAGAAACTTTAAATATCATGCCAGAAAATGCAGGATATGTCTCTTTTAAATATGAATTTCCCATTCAGCTGCAATTTCACAGTTGTGGTAAACAGTGATTCTGCTCAAAAGCTACTTCCATCCATCCCTAGGCTTTAGTTTTAGTGCTTCACAGCTGCATTTTTTGATAGCTCTAAATCTACATCACTTGAGCAGAGGGGCAGCCATAGAAGTCATTTCTGAAGAAAAACAGGAAACTGAAGAGATTTCAACAACATGGAATGTTTAAGTGTTTCAGAGAACTGACTGACAACCTCATCCTTCAGCATGTACTGATGTAAGATGCAATAGTGTATATAACACTGTCAGAGACCTTGACTATGATTTTCAATACTGTGAATGCATTTTTTCTTGTTGCACTTATCTTCTGAATGCAGCTTTTATTTGTAGTACTAATTACTTTTTCAGCATGGTATTAGTCCTACTTTTTCATTACCACAAGCACCATTTGACACTGAAATAATTGTTTGACATCTGGAAGGATTGTTGACATAAGAATCTTCCTATACTGTCACTCATGCACTTCAAAATTGTGTAATATCCAAGCAACATTAAAATATTTAAGATAACAAGAATTGTGCCAACAGTCAAATAAGGTGAATGTCAAGTTAAGGCTTGACATTCTGACCTGACCTGACTGGTTCAGAGCTTTTTAACAATCCTAAGGATTTGAAAAGATACTGTGGACAACAGTATGCTTTCTACATAACCCGAGGAACTTTATGGAACTTTGTCTGTTAATGAAACATGCCGATGCGGATTTGAGGATGTGAAAACAACTTTGACAGCACTTCCAGAGCACAATGTATTAGAAACATTACCACTTCCACTGTTATATAAATTAGCAGCAAAAGATTTGACTGAAAAACAGTGATAATTATACCACCCATCAAATGTCTTAATACTTTCTTTTTCAGTGTTTAATTATTATGTCCAACATTGTTCGTCAACAGTGAAGTCATCCAAACCATGAAAAAACATGTATGGAATTATGTAGTAAACAAAAAAGTGTTAAATCACCCAGAACATGTTTTATATTTAACCTTGTCCACAGTAGACACATTTAGCTTTAGTGACAGTTTTGCACATTCATGCCATTCTCTCATCAGATTCACAAGGTCGTCACCTGGAACAGTTTTGAAACGATAGGTGTGCCTTGTCAAGAATTAATTTGTGTATTCTAAATAGTGGTACAGAGTCAAAAACCTTATTAGTGCTATTACAACTACAGGACAAATTCATATTATGGCAAGAATAACAAGAAATGGTCAGTCAATCTGAACAATCTCAAGAACTTTGAATGTGCCCACATGTGCCAGAGGCCAAAACCATCAAACACTATCTGAGGTGCTGGAAACCAGTGGTTTCTGAGGCTGGAAATTCTAATAACCTTCTCTGCAGCAGAGGTAGCTCTTGGTCTTCCGTTCCTGGGAAGGTCCTCATGAGAGGCAGTTTTATAATAGCGTTTCATGGTTTTGGAGACTGCACTTGGAAACATTTTAAGTTTGAGATTTTTTGGACTGACTGAAGATTTCTTAAAGTAAAGATGCACTGTTGTTTCTCTTCACAGAACTTACTGTTTCTTACCATGATGTGTATCTGTACAATAGTTGTAGAAGGATTAATGGGGCTACTGTGATCTGCGCAAGAAAAATGATGGTTTAAAACACGTTATGTAGACAAGGAATGTCACTAATTAACTGTTGATAATACATACCTATGAGTAGAAAAGTGTTGTGTAAAAACCTTTAACTGGTAGATTGTTAGGATTTCAGTCAGTACAAGTGTGGATAGACAACGATAACAAATTTTCAAAGCTGGAATCAAAGAATTTTGACTCTTAAAAAAAATATTCTGAGTATTAAATCAGCTGCTGATTTATTCCCTCAATCACGTCAGCCTGAGGCCTGGGCTCCACCCACGTGGACCCGAGGTCAGACCTGGGCATGGTCCACTTCACCCCAGTCCCTACCCATGTCTTGTCTCATTGGCATAAGCCACACCCTGTAAACTCTTACTTGCAGTAAGCAGTTGGTTTGACTGTGCTATCAATCAGAAGAACAAACAGACAATCAGAACAAGGGGCAGGGAGGGACCAAAATGGATTGGTTATGTTGTGTTCAGGAAAAAATGGTCCACCTAATAATTCCATGCATCTAAAAGAATATCCATGACCAAAAGGTGGCTATCCATATAATCCACTTCAGGATGCTCGTCTGCCTCCACTGCTACTTGTTCAGCATTACAGCCGTGGAGGAGCCTATCGTTTAGGTGTGTGTTCATAAGAGTGAGATGAATCAAAGTTAAATGTGGTAGCATACAGCACTAATGTGATGTGCGGGATGTGAATGTATGGCAGTGACCCAACAGCATTTTTATCATCCATGCGATCAGTTGTTTTCAAAGTGAACAGAATATCGTCATGTTATAGTTGTGATGTGTGTTAGAATGATTTTTAAAACTATAGGTGCTGTTATTGTTATAGTTCTCATGCTGAGGATTGTGCTGAAAAATACACTGAACAAAAATATAAACTTAAAAATTCAATATTTGGTTTTTCCCAGTCTTTTCAAAATTGCATGCATATTTAACAGAGTACAATCAACCTAAACTCAAAACAAAAATCCAAATACTGCTCAAATCAGTGACATAAGCCAATAAAAGAGATAATCCCCACATCAGACGGGTGTGGCACCAAAAAGCAATAACCATGGCGCATGACCATTACATGGGCACTTACTGGATGAAATTAAATTTTTACTAGATTGACAAGATGCCCCAGATGAGCAGAAACAGTGGAGAGCGAGCCATTGTCAAGAGTGGAATAACATCCCAGGAGAAAAAATCAATCATTTCATGTGTGAAGAAGGTGCGTGGCTTCACTGACAGCTGTGAATCATTGCTTTCAACCCTTCACTCTGAAAAAGTAGGGCTGACAAAATTAACGCATTAATCCATTAATCCGGATTAATCCATTTGCATGATTAATTACAGTAGATTAAAAATTTTAACGCAATTAACGCACAATAACTCATATATCAAGGAAAAAGTGATGAAATCTTATGTTACATTTTACCACCTCGTTGCCAACTTCTTTAGCATTTACTGTTTCAAAGTCAATTTAAATGTAAAAGTACAGTATAAGTCTTTACACATTTTGAAACAAATTACATTAGTTACTGATGAAAACAATGAACCAAGTGTAAAAAAGCAAAAACATCTCAGGAGAACATTACAGCGGTTCCACAAAGCAGGTGGAATTTCCTTTACACAAGTTGAAATTACAAAAAAATATACATGTAAAATAAATAATTTTAGTCAAGTGTCTATATCACCTACGTGTATGAGAGTTTTTGCTCCCACAAAATGAAAAACGAATGGGTATTAATTGTGAATAATCAGAATTAACCCAGTGACCCTGTCATTAATTTAGATTAATAACAAATTGATATTAATCATAATTAATCAAAGTGAATCCACAGTGACCCTGTGATTAATCAGATTAAAAATTTTAATTGTTTGACAGCCCTAAAAAAAGCTTCTCTCTTTCATTTTGAATTGTATTATTGTTTCAAACTTCTGTCCATTCAGTTGTTGAAATGTTTCTTTTGATATGTAGAAAAATACAACTCATACTAAGAGGATTATGTGGAAAAATACATTTGTAAGTGTTGCGTTCATATTATTGTTTACTTTAACTTCATCTGTGAGACTTGACTTCAACTAAAGCCCGGAGAAAACACAGGGACATGTTGACATCTTTAAGATAGTGGCTGATGTGAGAAAGCAAATCAAATTCTGTTTAGCTCAACACGCCAGCAGTCATTTCAGAGAACAGCGCATTTTTGCACAAAAAAATGGATCCGTGCCGTCACAATCAAACGCTGCTGTTTGTTGCATTACTTGATTCACAAATATTCCAAAAAAAAACACAGGAAATTCTTCCTAAAGACAGTATGACAGACAGTCTGGCTGGAGGCGGAGAGCTTTTATGCACTTTGCAAAAAAAAAAAAACATTTAAGAATAAAAAAGGCACTTCAACCAGGGTGAAATCTTTAAAGCAGTCAAATATTTTCATCACATACATTCCTATGTGCCGAGGAATTGTCAGTCACACAAGAAGCTGCATTTATTTAGAATCACAGCCTCAGAAAACAGTTCTGTAGAAAAGAAATGACAGCGTGATGCGGCCAGAACATTTTAGAACTGAAAAATAAACATTGCTTCCACTAACATTTGTTATCATCTGAATAGTGCCAAGACCTATTTCAAAACTGAGACATGAAAGGAGACAGACAACAGTCTGGACAATTAATCTGCACCAGGAACATATTTTACACTCTGTTGGTATCAGGTTGTATTACACTTAAAAACTGGAAATGCAGACTTTAAATAATAATTCCAACAATTAAAAAAAAAGATCATTTATAAAAGGATAAAAAAGGGCGATCTATTAAAAATATATTACATTGATTTACTGTACGTAGGTCAGGGGTTGAAAATCTTTACAATCTAAAGAGCCATTTTTAGACAGAAAGCTAAAAAAAATTCGAACCCTTTATGAACCACATGATGCACATTTTAGCTGCAGTGTTAAAATTGGATAACGACCGCTTCTAACAACGTAAAATTCAGACGACAGAAAAAAATATTTAAAATTATAAAAAAAATTGAACCGAACAGCGATGAATTATGCGGACAACGACGCCTGCGTCACGCCTGCGTCACTCAGAGCGCTAGCTGCTAACGCTAGCC
>JAQQAE010010983.1:0-13837 GCA_029823295.1 Pseudamia nigra | reverse complement strand
CGACTTACTGCCGGCAATGTGGACCAGACTCTGGCACCGGTCATACAGGGACCGAACAGCCCTAATCAGTGCGTCCGTAACTTCATAACATGGAATATATTGTAGCCTCACATATTGCTATTTTGGCCATTTTCATTCATTTCCTTAATTATTTTTTTCATTTTGTTGCTTATTTTTGGAGGGTTTTCTTCAATTTCTCAATTATATTGTTCATTTGTGTTATTGTCTTTGTTTTGCTTATTTTGTTCATTTGGGTTTACTGTGTTAATCTTATAATTTAGTTGACTATCTTCTTCAGTTTTCTTGCTTATTTTGTTCATTTTGTTGTTTAGTTTATTCAGATCATTTACAGTACTTGACTACTTTACTTTATTATTGTTTTAATATTTTTTTCCAAGGACAAACTTTTTTTACTCCTACTCATTAAGTTGTGGCCAAATTTGACTAGTAAAAGACTAGGAAAAACTATTAAATACGACAGTAAAAGTACATCACAATTGTAACTGAGTAACAGTAAGAAATATTCTACCAAACACCTACTCTTACAAGTATAATTTTTGGGAAAAAAAACTACTCCCGTTGCTACACACTTCGAGTCCCACCATCATCCCCATTAGATCAGGAATTCTCCCCAACAGCTACTCCATCATTCTTTCTGAATCAGAACCGCATCCACCGCCTCCAGTCACGGCATACCTGTCCACATTTTAACAGTCCTGTGCCAGTGGTTTTCACATTACTTATATTCTTAGCCATTCTGGTCACATAAGAAAAGCTAATTTTTACCTCACCTTGTGAGACTCTTTTGGGGATAAGGAAGCCTGGAGCTCCTAGAGGCAGACCCCCATCCTGAGTCTCTCTCCTTAGTTCTAAATGCAGAAGCCACCTCCACACCATCTGTTCATTCCTCACCTCAACCCTACTAATCACTTTTCTTCACTACATCCATTCCCCATTCTATAAAACTTATTGTTTAATAACACTTCTCATATGCCAAATGATGGGCTTGTCTCTCTTAATGAAACTACATTGTTAAACATTGTTCAGGAACAGAGACCTCATGTAACCCTGTTTTCCATGCTTACATTGTTCTCCCGTTGGCCTCAGTTCTCAAGCCCACCCCTATATTCCTTGTTTCCTCTGTCTCTCCCGCTTTCCCTCTCTCTCATTACAGGAAACAGAGGGGTAAGGAAGGCCGGAGCAATGACGCAATACCCCTGTCCTGAGTCTCTCTATAAAAACTCCAAATGCAGAAGCCATCTCAACACTGTCATCCCTCTGTTTCAAAACCCTACCCACCCCGTCTCCTCAACCCTACATACGCCCATTCCTCATTCTGCAGAATGTACTTTATTGATCCAGAAGGGGAATTTTTAAACAAAACAAAAATATAAAAAAAATTAAAATAACATATACATCTAAGAAACATAGTACAGTATAAATAATGTATGTACAACTGTCTAAATAAATGAATTTACGTGAGTGTAAATGAAAATGACTAAACAACTGTATAGTGCTGCTCAATAAACCATTTTATAAACAATGTACTTTATGATGACGTGGTTTCTGTTAGTGATCTTTAAAGTTTTACTTACTATTACAGCTGTGGGGCTTTATAGTTTTTTGCATTGTTGTGCAAAAAAATACATTGTTACCTTTGAGTATTTTGTAATTCAAGTGATCTGAGAGTACCCACTAATTCTGCCCCTTTCTCTGTACTCTGTTAATCACAGGTGTTTCAGAGTGGAAGGGGGTTAAAAACATGATTGACAGCTATAAATACAAATATCATTGGACTTCTCCTCATCAGCTTGACACAGCATCAGGCCAGCTAGTTTATATTAAGTTTTTTGATTTGGACCAATCAGAGACAGCTGTAGAAAGAAGTTGTATATTTTCACATCCATCATTGTCCTGATTTCAGCTCTGGCAGCTTTAAAGGATAGGTTTGACTTATATTTTTATCACCAGATACACTGTGACTTCCCTTTGCTGTGTTTTCACTCTGCGGCGGCTCCCTTTATTTAACTGGTAAAATGACTGTCCCACAGATGCATTCAGGTTGATGTTCCTTAAATTTGTTCCTCTTTAGAAGTTTGTTCTCCCCACAGACACCTATCCAACTGTCTGACCCCGCTGTAAGCCTGGGATATCTGCTGCAAACTGTCAAGCTTTTGAATACTAATGCAATATATTGATTTCGCTTTCTAACAGTCTGTCTGTTTCCTTCCTTTCCTCCCTCTAATTATTCCTTCCTCGCTTCCTTGTTTTGTTTCACTGGAAGCAGCAAGCCTGACAGGTAAGATTAAACCAATGTCAACCTCTTTGTTCATTTTAACCCACAATAATTACATGATACCAGATGCTGCACAGAGAACATGTTAAACAGCATATCTTTTTAATTTGTTGTTTATTACGATCAAGTAACCATGCTAATGATGTGACAGTGCAGAGTGTGGTTTTGGCTCACTTGGGGTTTGCATTTGCTAACTGCTCTTATGACTCGCTGATGTTTGAACAGCAAACGCAAGGACTCTGAACCTGGAACAAAGAGCCTTTTGAGCAATGCAGAGATGATGGCCCATCATCCAACAGACCCTGTGGAGATGAGACGAATCAACTTCCAGACTCCTGGTATGGAGCATACACTCAAACAAGCACCCAAATACAACTTTATATTTGCATAATAAAGTGTACTACTTGCTCATCATTTGATCATGAAATATTCATGGCACTAATGTTATCCTTGCTAATCTTAGCAAGATTGTGGATGTGCTCCTCCGCACAGCCTCCACCCAACATGTATCTAGCAGCTTCCTGTCGTTCCTAAGATCAAATTGGTTACTGCCCAGGTAGTACAGTCAGTGCTTAGTCAAAGTTGAGTCATAATGGTGTGACAAAATCTGATTATCCCCACCCGCCCACATTCCACATGCCAGGCTCCACATCGCGCATCAGAACAGACAGCACAGACAGAAGTTACAGAAATCTGACTCATCAATCTTGAAAGGTTCAGAGTCAGGTTTAATGCTCAAAATCATACATCGAAAGGTGATTTTTGGGCTAACTGCAATCATGTGGAAAGGATTTGACTTTGTTCCTGCCAGCATAACCAACTGCAACCCCACTGTGAAGTAACTACATGATTTTGCTGCTCCGTACCCCCTGCTGAGCAAGTTCTAACAACAGCTGCTTTGGTCACGGTATCGAGCCATTGGTGCTTTCCTTTCATTTTCCCCATTCAATTAACAGCATCTAGTAATACAACTTAGACTAATTAATGTGCATCCTCACTATATTTTCATGGTTGCTGTTTATAGACGCTTTAAAAGGTTCTTATTAAAAAGATGTCAGAATGTGTCATCACCGAGGAGGATTTAGTCTTTACCTGCTGTGATGCATGGTATAAATACATTTTTTTTAATCCACAGATGAAAGTCTAAAGTCTTTTTTTACATGTTCCTGGGAAGCGAATAAAAACCCACAAGAAAAAAAAAATAGCACCTGAGCTCTTCTCTTCTATCATACATATTTTTTTTCCTCTCATGTGGCAGCAACCTTGAAACTCCCACTTTCACCGCTTTTTCTCTCCTGAGATTTGTGCTTTTGAGGTGCTCGGGAAAGATGAAATTTGTTTCCAACAAAATCGGCTGATGCTATCTGAGGTCGTTTCGGTCATGACAGGAGTATTTTGTCGTGATTACCATGTGGGTGCGATGGCGTGAGACTGCAGAAGAAAATAACCCTGCATATAAGCCTGTATTTGATAGCTGCACGTAGAGATTTTATTGCAGTTTCACGCCTTAAATCCCTCTTATGGTGTCTTGACATGCCTTACAACTTCAAAAACATTAAGAAGGCTTTTTGATTGTTTTACCTTTTGTTCTACGCAGAGTGTAATTTTAATTTATTATCATACATATTTGCCTTTTCAAAGCAGAATGGACCACTATAGTGTCTCCTGTTTCTTTCCAGCTGTGAAAAGAAATTACTATAAGAGGCATAGGTTGCTTCCTTTGTGTGTGCACCTGTATGCGTGCGCACAAGCCTTCTAATTAGTGTTCTGTCTGTGTTTGTTTTCTCTGAGTTGTTGCTCCTCTGATCACAGAGAAAGCAATTTATCAAAGAAAAACAATTTACAAACAAACAAGACTCGCCTCACTTTGTCCAAGCACATGGATCAAAATTGATTTTCTGCCTCAACGTGTTCCTTAATGATATGTGATGTTCTCTGATCGTATAATTATCTTCACATCTTTGCATATGAGTGATGTCAACCTGCAGTAATTTAGGATATACAGCTGAAGTCTGCTTCACCCGTGGTCCTTACCCGGTCCTCTCTGTTCCTTGTTGTCATGCAGGAATGATGAGCCATCCTCCGATCCCCATCAGTGAGTTAGCAGAGCACATAGAGCTGCTGAAAGCTAATGACAACCTAAGACTCTCCCAGGAGTACGAGGTGGGCAAGCATTATCATTCCATATGAGTAAAAGATTGTATCTTGTTTTTTATAGATGTTAAGCCTTTGCTTCATAAAGCAAATGTGATTTAACATTTGTTTATCTGTGTGCCCACTATATGTTAATGATTAATTCAGCACTGCAGTTTATTGCAATATAACTACATTACAGAGCAATACCAGACTATCCATTAGCCACAAATGCACCGCTACATATGCTCCTGCACGCTGTTAATGCATATGTATTTGCTGCTCCTTCCAGTCCATCGACCCTAGTCAGCAGTTCACCTGGGAGCATTCCAACCTGGAGGTTAACAAGCCGAAAAATCGCTACGCTAATGTCATAGCCTATGATCACACCAGAGTCGTCTTGGCCCCCATAGAAGGTGAGCATTAGTTGGAAAAGAATTCTTGTAAGGAAACGTAAAGACGATGTTTAGAGATTCTAATGGAAGTCTGAACAGATTTGTGTTCAGAGGGTAAACACAGTGGGGGGAAGAGAGGGAGAGCTGCATGATGGATGAAATCTGAAATTGCAAACAGTGCTCAAGACCGGCTGTGTGCAGTGGCATGAGACTGACAAACAGCGTGAGCGCATTCAAGTGCAGCCAGCACTCCTACAGAACAAGAGGGGAGAATGGATTTGATCTGGAGCTCATGAATTTACACCGACAGTCTTGTTTGTTTGTTGTCGTCCGCAAGTCACCCAGCTGCTGTCTACTGAAAGCTGCGGCTGCCAGAAACAAACAGTTCGTTAGGCTGTTTGATGTCATACATGGAGGTTAATTTATTATGTCGCATATGCAGATTGGAGTTTAGCAAGATCTTTACAGGCGTCTCATTTGCAGGTATCCTGGGGAGCGACTACATCAATGCCAACTACATTGATGGCTACAGGAAACAGAATGCCTACATTGCTACCCAGGGTCCACTGGCAGAGACGTTTGGGGATTTCTGGAGGATGGTGTGGGAGCAGCGGGCTGCCTCTGTTGTTATGATGACGCGCTTGGAAGAAAAGTCACGAGTAAGAAACCAGGCTTTTACCCACTGCCCCACATACCTGGCACTGAATTCTATTACATATGTATAAACCTAGAGAAAAGTGCTGTTCATACACAGTCCAGACCTGCAGCTCTTATCTGAAAATAGCAGCAGAACTAACAATGATGCCTTTTCTTCTTCACTGTAGATAAAGTGTGATCAGTACTGGCCAAGTCGAGGCACAGAGACATATGGGATGATCCAGGTGACTCTGTTGGATACAATGGAGCTGGCCACATTCTGTATTCGCACCTTTTCCTTGCATAAGGTAAATTCTGTCACTCTTTTTCCTCCAGTTTCTGACATTTATTCATCACTGTGGACTTTCTCTAAATTTCACTCACTGTCCCATCCTGGTGAAAATGCTTTGATCTCTTGAGTTTACAGTTATGAACCGGAAGCAGGTGAAGTAATCATGAATCACTGCTGCCAGTGAATGACTGTGTGAGTGGACACACAGAGAGCAGAAAAGATTAGTGTGGGCTTCGTGGAGTGTTCAAACCAGGCCAACCTCCCTGTGTCAGCCACTGCGATTTGATCACTGTTGGAAGCAGAGCACAGGGCTAATCTAGGTCCGCCAGACTCGCGCATTTCGGTGGCCTACTTACAAACACAGAAACTAGGCCAAGTGTAGCTTCCAACTGTAGCACCACAACTCTAAATATTTGTTGATATGTTTTGAAAAATCAAGTTGAAAATAATGTTCATGCAATTGTTTGCTCTGCCTCCTTTAGTCCTTTTTTGGGTTGATATCACTTCTCTATTTATGTACTAATGATGTAATGAGGAATTCACAAAGAGGATTGTGCTCTACAGACAATTAGAGAAAGAAAAAGACTTAATTAGTTTCAGCATGTTGTCACGTGTCTCTTATCAGAGTGGCAGCAGTGAACGGCGAGAGGTGCGTCAGTTCCAGTTCACGGCCTGGCCAGATCATGGTGTGCCTGAGTATCCTACACCCTTCCTCAACTTCCTCCGTAGGGTTAAATCCTGTAACCCACCTGACGCCGGACCAATCATCGCTCACTGCAGGTACACACATTCACTTCAGAAGCAGACACAAACACACATCCAGCTACTAAACCTACCACTTCAGATGGTTCACAAGTACATACTCTAGTTCTTAGAAAGAAGTTGCAGTAATTGCTCTTTTTTAAACAAAGCAATTGTACTAAATTGACTCTCTTTTGTACTGCCTGGTGGCAACAAAAGACTGACATTTCAGAATTTCATTTGTGCTTCTGCGTACAATTAACCATGTGGCATTACCACATTCTCTTTTTACTTCTTACATTGTCTCCCCTCAATGCATTTAAGTATTTGTTTTTTCATCAGTGTTGTATTCATTGAGAGGGAAGTATACATTGTGTACGTATTTTCTGCACTCTTCAGATAATGTACAACCAGAATATGTTTTTACTATTCAGAGCAATTATCTTATTTTTATTGAAAGTTGTATAGAAGAGATGCACATGCTGTTTATGTATAAACAAAGAAGCTGAATTTTTTTGTACTACACCGATTTTGCCATACACAAACCAAATTAATGAAACCTTTTATCTGTCACCCTAATGTGAGTAATGGTCTCAGTTTGGCCAACTCTTAAAGATCTTTTTGGTTCACCACTAATTCAATAATTTTAAACTACCTCTCAAATAGACATTTCTGTTCTCATGCCATGTTCGTCCCTGTTCTTAATCAGTGCTGGTGTCGGTCGCACTGGCTGTTTCATCGTCATCGATGCCATGCTGGAACGTATTCGACATGAGCGCACCGTGGACATCTACGGTCATGTAACCCTAATGCGCTCGCAGAGGAACTACATGGTGCAAACAGAGGACCAGTACAGCTTCATCCACGAGGCCCTGCTGGAGGCAGTGGCCTGCGGGAACACCGAGGTGGCCGCCAGGAGTCTGTACTCCTACATGCAGAAGCTGTCTAAGGTGGAGAGTGGAGAGCATGTCACTGGCATGGAGCTGGAGTTCAAGGTAAAGATGAGGCCCAGAGTGGCACAAAGTGAGTATGTGGATTAAGAGGTGAGCTACACATTGAATTCAAATGAAGATATGAGGCAGAGATGACAAATTTCAATGAATGTAACACAAAAAAAGAAGAAAGGATGGCAGATTGGTGTGGGAAGTGAGAACTAAAACAAGGAAAAGTCATTCAGTCAGACATACAAATACATGGTTGTAGAATCAACACTCAAATACGGTGAAACAGTGATTAAAAACAACTAAACAAAAACATCCAAAAAGGTACAGGAAAATGCAGGAGTGTTGGACACGAAGGATCCCTACACAAATTTGCCCTGAGAAAAATGAACATGCAAACTTGATATGAAAGACTAATGAGAGAAGGATGAAACAAATCAGTAGGAAAACCCCAAAAAAGCAGAAGTAGAGACAAGCGAAGTTGCAAAATGAAATGGAAAGAAGGAGATGAAATGATGCTAAATAATATGACTGTAGACTTTTACCAGCAGTGACTCAAAAGTTTGTTTGGTCACACTCTAGAAAATGGTACATATGTTGGTTATTACCTTATGTATTTGTAGTGTATTGTTTCTTTATTAAGGTTAGTGTTAGGCGATGGGGTTATTATCCATTAATTATTTGCTTATTAGCATATGTGTTCAGATTTTTCTGGCCCTTTATTGCGGTTAGGGGTTATTGTAAGGGTCAATAAAACTTAATTAATAATTAATTACTTCTAAAATGTTATCATTTTTTCTTATTACACACGAGCCAGACATGCACTCATGTCTAATGTCACCTACAGTTTAGCATGGATCACTTTTGTAAAACCACTATAATAACATGCGCTTCTTCTCTCCCTACCCAGCGACTGGCAAACACCAAAGCCCACACGTCCCGGTTTGTCACAGCCAACCTGCCTTGCAACAAATTCAAGAACCGACTTGTCAACATAATGCCCTACGAGACCACCCGCGTCTGTCTCCAGCCAATTAGAGGCCTGGAAGGTTCTGACTACATCAACGCTAGTTACATAGATGGATACAGGTACGTCCTGAAACACTAATATGACCTGACCTCCTTGTCTTCATACGATCGCTTGATGAGTGAATGGATTGGATAGGTTTTCACCACGTTGCTCTCACCTGTCATGTCCAGTCATATCTGTCCTTACCGTATACGTATTCCTACTCTTTGTCTCGTATAGCAGTCACTTCAGTCCCATCGAAGAGACACGTGGTGCATCACTTCTGATTCAGCCGTTCAGCGTACTTGTACACACATGTTTTGACTGTTCCTCTTCTTGCCTGAAGCCTGACCCGCTTTCAGTCTGATGTTTGACAAAGAACGAACGTGGAGAGATGGAAGGAAGGAGATGATTTCATAATGTGTGTATCTATGTGTATGTACAGGCAGCAGAGAGGCTACATTGCTACGCAGGGTCCGCTGGCTGAGACCACTGAGGACTTCTGGAGGATGCTGTGGGAACACAACTCCACTATAGTGGTCATGCTCACTAAACTCAGAGAGATGGGACGGGTAGGAATAAACCCATCACAGTTATTATAGTTTTGAATTTTTTTTTCTATTACAGAAATGGATGAGTTAAGTTTATTTTTTTTGTTTTTTTAGGGCCTTGATCAAGAGTATATGAGCGTTTTTCAAAATATATTCAAAATATAGACAGTATACTACCAATATAAAGTGTAAAGTTGTGTGATAATTACAGGTGGGTAGTGTCGAAGTGCATTTACTCCTTTACATGCACTTGAGTAGGTTTTTCCCATAGTATGTACTTCAGAGAGTAGCTGTTTTGCACAATACTTTTTACTTTTACTATATTTGTGATGAAAAAAACTGACAAAAACTTCTACTCAGTTACATTTTGCTCCACCTTTTTGAGTAGGAGTAAAAACGTTGAATTGAAAATATGTATATAACATTTTTTTTAAATCTTACTTAAAAAGAAATCTTGCAAAATAACCAAGCAAATTAACAAAATGAATAGACTATGCACAAAATGTGAAAAGAATTAGCAAAATTAAAAATTAAAACAGCAAAAAATCAAC
Source organism: Pseudamia nigra (assembly GCA_029823295.1). NCBI lineage: Eukaryota > Metazoa > Chordata > Actinopteri > Kurtiformes > Apogonidae > Pseudamia > Pseudamia nigra. The sequence continues at coordinate 4,292 of JAQQAE010010983.1, read as the reverse complement.
CAAATAATCAAGAAAATTGAACACAGCAGTTAAGAAAAATGTAAAACTGACATAAGTATAAATTAGCAAAGTAAGTAAAAAATGAGTAAAAAGGTAAGTAAAATAACAAAAATTAACAATAAAATCAAGAAATTGAAAAAAGTCAACAAATAAGCAACAACACAAGCAATAAATGGTCAAAATTAACATCAACATTAACGACAAATGAATAAAAGACAAAATAAGCAGCAAAAATGAACAAATAAAGGAACGTCACTGTTTAAGAAATGAATGAAATATCTGACAACATCACTAAGTATGATCAAAATAATCATGGGAATAAACAAAAATGACCAAAATACCTGTTCCATGCTCTGAAATTATTCAACGCTGTATTAGATACTTTTTTACTCTTGCTCAGGTGCTTGTTTTTAGGAGTACCCCGACTTTTACTGAAGTCATTATAATCATACTTTTACATGAGCACTGTTTCTATTTACTCTCTCCAGAGGATTATGTATGTAGATTTCAACTTTTCTTTTACAGTAACTCTTCCAAAGCCAATTATTACATAGTTATTTTATTAGTGGTTATTAACACAAAAAGATGACCTGGTTGGTTCTTGTTATAACACCTTAGCAAATTTATCAACTTCTCTTCAAATATAGTCCCATTTTTTCCACCTTGCTTTCAAACTTGCATTAAATTTCACGCTACATTCCCCACATCCCGTCACCCCAGCTATGAAAAACACCTTTTTTCCACAATAATTGAAATCCTTCTCTGCACTTCGGCTAAAGTCCTTAGCTACTGCCACTTTCTCATGTAAAAAAAACAGTATTTCTTTTTTTTTGGGGGGGGGGGCTTGATTGGGGAGGCATGTGTCTAGATTTACTGGCCCAGTGCAGCATTTTATTTCCCCTGGGCCTGCAGGCAATTCCTGCTGTTGAGTCTTGTTATTGTCTTGTGGGATAATAGTATAATATTGTATGTGTACTAGCGGGTTATAATCTACATCTCATAATATTCACATAGAATGTAATGTAGAAATAGGGTTTGATGCTGTTGTGCAAGACTAGTGAGTGTTGAATCTGGAATGAAGCAGTGCATGTATCTGGAAGAGGTGAATTGTTAATCAAAAAGTGATGGTACACCATCAACATTAACACTGAAGGTGTCATTCTTTAATCCTATTTGACTTTAGTTTGTGTTGCATAGTTTTATTTTCCTCATTGAAAATATTTTTGCTGCTATTTTTATATTTAGTTTCACGGTGCATGAACCTTAGCACCAGCTCACTGATATATTCCTGCTTTCTCACATTTTAGTCCTACACACAGGTGTCACCAATACTTGTCTGTTTTCTGTTCCCATAGGAGAAGTGTCACCAGTACTGGCCTGCCGAGCGCTCCGCCAGGTACCAGTACTTTGTGGTGGACCCTATGGCAGAGTACAACATGCCTCAGTACATCCTCCGGGAGTTCAAAGTTACAGATGCCAGGGTGGGTTCATGTCTGTGTGTTTACCATGTTCTCCTGTTGTAAGATGTAACATTACACTCCTTGACTTTCCTATTCCAGTCCCATTCTGTCAGCACCGTTAGGAGGCAGTGGTGCAAAGCATGTCCTATCGACCTGCAGTGTGTGTCAGTTAGTGTGTGTTTTGTATTTGAATATGTGTAGCACAACAGGTTACCTTAGCACTATTGACAAGCTGCCATAGATTACTCAACAATGCTGTCTCCAGAATACCTTGGCAGCATTTGTGTGTGTGTGCCTGTACGTGTGCGCATGGATGTGTTCACGTACATGCCAGTCATAGATAACTCCAGTGAAGCCTGTCCAGAACTGACGCCACATCGACAGATGCTCTATTGATCTCCATTAAAAGGGAGTCAAAGAGGCTGAGCAGAACAGAAAAGATGTAATTGCTTACTGAGTGGTTGACGGTAGCAGACGCACAGATGTTACAGCTTGAAGTTAACCACAGCCACTGATTCAGGGTCAGATAACAGTAATCATTAGAAGGAAAAAAGGATATTGCCTGGCAGACTTGTCCACCCCAGTCAATACAAGAAAATGCTCTTTAAATAGACTATTGTCTTGCATACACAGGTCAAGAATAAATTACCATAATAATTGTTGAAAAGCCAGGGGTTTATAGATTATAATAGAACCAGTGTACTGGTATTTATTTTTTGGAGCAAATGTTTTATGTCACTGTAACATAGCATAGTACCTGTAATGCCTCAAAAAGGGAATCTCTGTTAATCGTAACCGTAACATGACTTTGTCATCGATCAAAGGTGCAGTGTACAACGTTAGCAAACTAGCTAGTAGCCGATTGTTTGTGGCAGACTGATATAAATGATTAAACAGACCACCTGCGAGTCAACTCAGCTTACAACCTCATAGCTGTCAAATTAGTATGTCTGTTGTTTTCTTGCCTGTACCAGATGTTGAAGGAATCTGAAATGCAGGCTGTCTCTCCTCAGTCGTCCTGTGCTTAGATAAGCTACAGATGCTAGCTCCATAGCAGCAACTTTTATGACTTTTTTCAACTCTGCAAGTGAGTGCATGAGCTTGTGCACCTATGAGGTTGTAAGCTGTGTTGACTGACAGGTCAACTGTCCAAACATACTGTATATAGTGGACCACTACAAATGATTGGCTCCTAGCTAGTTTGGCAACATCATAGACTGCACCTTTAATTGATTATCAGGGATATGGCCCCAATGTTAAAACAACACATAAACATTTAAGGTCTCAAGAAAGACAGCTGAGATTTTGTTTTGAAATGTAAGCAGTGTTAAAGATGTTGCATAGCATCTTATGTTGAAGTTCTGCTTTTACTGCATTCCAGTGTGCACAGTAAAATGGTTTACTTTCTGCAGCTATTTCAGGCCTAATGATTAATTTCATGTGTATTATAATCCTGGGTGGGGGGCTAGCCAACCATGTATTAATCAAAGGTTTCATCATACAGTATATGATGATTTTTTTATGCTCTCCTCACAGTAGAATAAGCTACAAAGTAATAGTCATGCAAAATAATAAATATGTTTTCTGGTTGAAGGATTTCAATTAATGTTTTTTTTTCTGTTCCTTATTTCATCAGGATGGCCAATCACGGACTGTGCGTCAGTTTCAATTCACTGATTGGCCCGAGCAAGGTGTGCCCAAATCCGGCGAAGGCTTCATTGATTTTATTGGCCAGGTTCACAAAACTAAGGAGCAATTTGGCCAGGATGGACCCATCGCCGTTCACTGCAGGTAAGGAGCTGACTTCACGTTTGCAGCTTGATACCACCTCATGCTTGTGTAAAATGAAACTAAATACATAGCATACATTATCATAATTAGTGACGCAGGCCAGCCAGAATGTGGCATGTTTTGTGAGAGCGGTGACACATAGCTGAATGTTATCTTGTTTGGTTGCAGTGCTGGTGTGGGCAGGACCGGTGTTTTCATCACTCTGAGTATCGTTCTGGAGAGGATGCGTTATGAAGGAGCAGTGGACATCTTCCAGACTGTCAAAATGCTGCGGACACAGAGACCAGCCATGGTGCAGACTGAGGTAAACAAATTGTTTTATTTGTGCTTTCTCTGTATAACATTTAGTGACATCTAGTGCAAGATGACAGATTCTGCAGCTTTGCCCTCCTAACCGACTAATAGCCATGGCTAGAGACAGCTTTTGTTTTGCTCATTTTGGGCCTTGTAGCAAAGAGGATATTATCTCTGGTCAACACTGGAGGTGGTAGAAATGTACCTTAACATCTGATGCTGTCCGTCATATGACAGAAAAACAAGAGTGAGGCCATTTGGAGCTGCTCTACTGATACAGCAGTGCAACATGGCGTACTGAACGGTACCCTGCTCTCTTTGTAAAGATGAATGTTACACTAAAGCAGGAGTTGGCAATCTTTACAATGTATAGAGTCATTCGGGGACAGAAAAAAACAAAAAAAGTTTCTAGATGTGGGGGGTGTACTCACTTTTGTGAGATACTGTACATATGTTTTTGCTGGTAACATGTTAACAACAATTTGGTTATTATTCTGTTCCTTTTTAATTTTGTTTATTACTTTGTAAATTTTGGGCGACATGGTGGTGCAGTGGGTAGCACTCGTGCCTCACAGCTAGAAGGTCTTGGGTTCGATCCCAACACCGGGTGGTGGGTCCTTTCTGTGTGGCTTTTGCATGTTCTCCCCGTGTCTGCGTGGGTTCTCTCCGGGTTCTCCGGCTTCCTCCCACAACCAAAAACATGCCCTAGGGGGTTAGGTGAATTGGTCACTCTAAATTGTCCATAGG
>JAQQAE010010982.1:0-13837 GCA_029823295.1 Pseudamia nigra | reverse complement strand
CTTTATGTTTGAAGTCTGAAATGTGGCGAAAGGTTGAAAAGTTCAAGGGGGCCGAATACTTTCACAAGGCACTGTATGCTCAAGAAAAGAGAGAATATTGAACAAAATAATTTTAAAAGATAATAAAAGGAATACACAAGAGACAAAATAGTCAAGAAAATTAGCTAAAATGAAGAAAATAATTAAGCCAATGCACAAAAATTAACACAGTATACAAGAAAGTGAACAAAATAAACAAAACAAGAAAATGTGCCAAAATAGGGCATGTTTGTGGCGCGCACCCACAGTGGCCCATGAGAAAAAACCAAGATTGCAAACCAGAATTTTCTGGAAAATTTGTAAAAAATAACCAAGAAAGTCAACAAACATACAAAAGACAAAGTAAACCAATAAGCAATAAAATGAGAAAAAATTATACCCAAAAAAAGAAGCAAAGTGAAGAACATAATTTTATTTTGTTTGTTCTTGATTAACAAAATACATAAATAGGCAGTCCATAGAGAACCAAGTTACATGAACACAGACCAGTAACACCATACGTTTCATATATTTACCGTCAGCCACCTTAAATTCTGATCTTTAAATGGCCTCCTCGGGGGGGTCCCCCAGGGGCCTCCTCTCAGTTGGTTCTACCTTTGGACCACCCAGGCCCCCGCCTACGGCTACAACCCAAACCACACGGAACCGGACCCTTACGACTCTTCCTGCAGGTGGGGGGCCCACAGGAAGGCATAGTCATAAAGGTCTTTGGAATTGCTTTTTTAGCCTGACCTGTCACCGAGGACCAATTTGCTTTGGGAGACCCTACCAGGGGTGAACCCCCCCCCCCCCGACGACATAGCTCCTGGGATCACTCAGACACGCAAACCGCTCCACCACGATGAGGTGGCGATTCAAGGAGGGAGACAAACAGAACAGTACAAAAGAAAAGTAAATTATAAGGATTACATTCTATTTAAATATAAGAGGAGAACGAAGTAAAACAGCACTGAATTAACATGTAAATATAAATAAAACCCACAGACTAAAAAGCACTGTCAAGATGACCCACTACCATTAAATATTACCATATGACATATAATAGTAGTGAAAATTCTCCTTCTGCTGCCTGATTCTGCCCCCCCCCCCCACTCATCGATCCCTCAAAGACCACATTCCTCTCCCGTCGTCTCTGTTCAACCCACTTCCCTCCAGATCCGTCAGACGCTCATACTCCGATTGTTTGACAGGAAGCCCAGTCACGGGGTTTTTGAACATGTGTGTCGGTATCTCGGTGTGTGTGTGTGTGTGTGTGTGACTTGGCCTGATCTCCAGTCCGGTACTGAGACCCCGACAGACCAGAGCAGACTGACATGTGTCCGTCTGTCATACAGCGAGTTGTTTTTTCAGTGATCTCTGTTCCGGCTCGTGAGGCTCCTGATCGGAACCGTTTACCTCGTCTTCCTTTGTATCTGTGTGTGTGTGTGTGTGTGTGTGTGCTGGTCCATACTCACACACTGCCTCTACTGTATGCGCATGTTTGAGTTTTGCAGATGCCCAGGCATGCGCACATGTCAATGAATTTACTGTATGTCCTCAACTATAAGTGCATTTCATTATACAGTGCAGGAAAAAAAAAAGTATTTGCCCCTTCCCAATTTCTTACTTTTTTGTATATTTGTCAAGATTAAATGTTTGAGAGCTGCAACTGCAATCAAGCTTTTGCGATAATGAGTCTTTTACATCCCTATGGAGGACATTTGTCCATGTCTTCTTTGCAGAATTGTCTTAATTCAGCCATATTGAACGTTTTCAAGCATGAGCAGCCTGGTCAGTCAGACTCAAGTCCAAAGTTTGACCAGGCCAGTTCAAAACTGTCATTTAGCTTTTTGATTCATTCAGAGGTGGAAAACCAAGAGCCTGACTTCATGAACTGATGTCTAGACATTCGCCTTCCTTTTCTCGTCCCAGCCGCCCCAGACCATCACCTGCCACTACTATGTTTAACTGTTGGTGTGATGTTCTTTAACGAAATACTCTGTTTTACACTGGACGGAGCAGGATGCACACCTTGCAAAAAGTTTGACTTTTGGGGATCATCAGGATGTTTTTTTGTCAAATGTGAACGTAGCCTTTGTCGTCTTTTTAGTCAGCAGAGTTTCTCAGCTTGGAGCTTGGAGCTTGGAACTCTCCCATGGATCCATTTTAGTCCAGCCTCCTCCTTATTGTTGAATGAGGGAAGTGAAGCCTGCACTTCTTTACATGTTGTTCTGGTTCTTTTTTGACTTCTTGATGCAGTCTTGGAGTGCCATTTTGGTTGGCTGACAAATGCACTTTAAAGGTGCTGTCTACAATCTTGGCAAATTATCCACTCATTTGTAATGGTCCATTATAAATGATTAGACAGAAGAGCTGCCAGTCAACACCGCGGTGAAAGTGAAAACTGTCACAGCAGTAGCTACTGCAGAGCTCGCACCTGTAGCTCATCTGTCCACGGGATGAGGATCGACAGGCTGCATTTCAGATTCCTTCAACATCTGGTGCAAGTGAGAAAAGAACAGACATACTAACCTGACAGCTGTGAGGCCGGAGGCCGTGTTGACTTCCTTGTTTAATTATTTAAATCAGTTTGCCACGAAGAATTAGCTGTTCACTAGTTTGCCAGCATTGTAGACAGCACCTTTAACTTGACTGTGATTGGCCCTGACTTGCGATATCACAATAAATCAAAAAGCTTGTGGTTCCATATTTATTTTTACATTACAGCGCTTATATAAAACCTCAAAACCCATAAAAGATGTCTTTTCACCGTACCGGACTGCTCGTTCTACAGGCTTTGGGCTTGAATTGTGAAGTGCCTAGAGATAATGTTGGATTACGAATGGCACGGCACAACGGTAATTGGATTGAATCAAATGGAATTGAAGTAAATTACCCTTTTGTCACCCCCTCTTTTTGTGGAACAAAGGGCCTATACTTTTAGTGTTGTTCTTTTTTGTAGACAGACATAGGTTTATTTACCTTGACATGTTTTGACAACTTCCTGTCGTCGTCCTCAGGGTCACGTGATGTTACTGTGACGTGTCGTCTTGGTGTGGGACAAGATATGCTGTATGATCCCTCATCCCTGTTGATGGTCCTCGGGTCACGCTTGCGGATCTCAATGGCCTCCTTAATCCAGCGGTGATATTTGTTGCTTTCAGCACGGATTGATGACTTTGGCCCGTTCCAAGTCCATGACGTGGTTTTCTCTTTTGCAATGGTCTGTTATGGCTAATTTCAGATTTGATTGTTCTGATTTTTCTTTCGTTGCACGTGTGTTTCTCCCTGCGATTAGTTTTTCACGTTCTTTTCTGTGTTCATTTTTTCGTGTCCCAAAATTCCTTCCCGTTTCACCTATGTATGATTTGTGACATGACAGATAAGTCGTCCTCTGCTGTCTGGTAAAACACTATAAAACAGCCAGTAACATCACGTGACCCTTCTGAGGACGACAACAGGAAGTTGTCGAAACATGTCAAGGTAAATAAACCTACGTCTGTCTACAAAAAAGAACAACGCTAAAAGTATTAAGTTTGTTGAAGACAGTATGAACCTTTTCGCACAAAGGGCCGACGTTAAAATATCCAATAGTCTTAGATGCTTTAAACAAATCATCCTAACCAATGAGAATGCGGCGAAACAAATCAACAACCGCTAGCATAAGAATAACAAAATAAATGCCAATCATTTGAAAAGCCTGCTCTTTGATTTCACCACAGGATGACGTGGATTCCTCAATTGCTGCCTCGCCGCTCTCAGCATCTGTCTTGACAAAGAAGTCAGTGTAGAGAAAATTGCCTTCTGTCTTCCTGTTTTGTGCCGTAAAACAATACAAACACAGTCAACGTGACAAAAACGCAACCTACAAAGATAAGGGCTGTAAGTAAGAATGGTGGGAAAACACAAGGCCCACATGTTTCTTCAACCTAATGACTTAATTTCTTGCACTCTTATTTGATTTTTGTCCTGCCCAAGCAGCTGAAGGGACTTGAACGGGTTATGTAAGTAGGATGCGGTGAATACAGATTGGTGGGGTTCTTGTAATGCGATAGCGTGGCGAGTTTATCTCCCGTATCACACGGTTCATTCAGTTGGATAGGGAAACGTCTGGTGGACTCATTGTGATTGGCGAGAACAACCTCCCCTTCTAATCCCACTAGTCCTGTTACATGATATCAGCGGGAAAGACATTCCTCTGCTGGTAAAGCCATCCCGTGTTCTCTTGGATTTTTTGGACCCCCCCCCCAAACCCCCTCTTTCCAACTTGTTCATCCCCCCTCCATTTACTCTCCCTTCGTTCTCCTCATATTTTTTAACATCCCCTGCTTTATCCTTCTTCTTCTGCCACATTGCCCTCCATGTTGCTCTACAAACATGACCCTATTTGGGTTTGCGGGAAGGGGCCGGAGTTTGCGTATGTGGTGGGGAGACAAGATTATCGCCATAGCAATCCACATCAAAACAGCCCAGGACAGGGAGCGGCGATGTTCACACTTTTGCAGGGCCTGGTACTACAGTTACAGCAGGAGGCGGAGCTGGGACAAGGGCTTTGATGTCGATATAAGAGCTGAGTCATGATTCAGAGCTAATGAGCATGACATCACCACAACAGTACAGGACATTGTGCTTTTAAAAGTCTCCCTTTACTGCAGTGGTATTATGATGCAGGCATGAATTTATTAGATGCTTAAGCCTGTGGAGCTTTTAAAGATTTTGCCATTACTGGTAGTGTATTTTAATAAGTTGGATTTATATGTATATATGTGATGTTGATTGTATTTGTGTAGCTGTCTTGGCCCGGCTCACCCTCGCAAAAGAGATATTTGACCCAATTTCTTTCCTCTCTTGTTAACTAAAAGTTAAATAAAATAGTTCAACCTGGCAGCAGGAATCATGTCTCACCCCCTTAAACCATATCTTTGTCATATCTGAAAACCTTGCTGCTGTAATGTACGGTCTTGGTTTTGCCCCGTCTTTGTCTTGGTCCGGACTTGGTCTTGATATTTCAAAGTCTTGGATTTGGACTTCAAAGTTTCTTGGTTTTGATACCTAATCTGGTCTTGGACATGTCTTGGTCTCAGGGTAAGTAGATTTGAGTACAACAACACCTAACCCAAAACGCTGGTGGATGTCAAGGTTAAAAATGTTCCTGATGTGCGGTTTCTGGTTACGGACCCGTCCTGCGTCTGTGTGTTTGCTTTTCTATCTCTGCTCTTTTGTCTCTCCTCTGTCCCCCAACCCCAGCCGGCCGAGGCCGATGGCCGCCTACCTACAGCCCTGGTTCTGCAGGAGGTTTTTTCCTTCCCTGTTGCCAAGGCTTGCTCTTGGAGGTTCTGTTGGGTTTGCTGTTTGTACAGTCTGTTAAGGTTTTGGCCTTGAATTGTGAAGCACCTAGAGCTAATCTCTCCTCTCAGCTGTGGGTCATCCGTCCTCTCCTGCAGTCACTTCACCTATGTCTTCCTGTCCTTTTCCGTCCTCTTCTGTCTGTTCTTTCACTGCACCTGCCAGTCTGCACTCACGCCTCTCAACACGTTTCGGGCTGAGTAGGGTTGGATGGGGTCAGGGTTCTGCAAAATGTTCCTATCCCATAATCCTTTGCTTGCTGCGGTCAGGTTGCTGCACTTTTGCACGTCTGCACACTTGCTTAAACGCATGTGCATTTACACATGCTGATACTGTTCTCAGAAAAGAGCAGAGTGTTCCGGGTCGGTTGGCAGTTGGTCCACTCGTCTCTCCTTCGTCACCTCACCTTCTCATCTTTTATGTCCTATATAGTGCATCCTTTAGATCTTTCTGATTCTTTTACATCTTGTTGCATCGTTTTGTATTTGTCTTTTTGTGTCTTAGGTCATTGTTAATATTTAAATGAGCAAAAATGAACCAAACGATCAAGAAAAATGCGCAAAAATGAACAAAATCGAGCAACAAATTGAACAAAATCAAGAAAATTAACCATGTCTAAAATAATCATTTAGTCATTTGTACAATTAACATAAAAAGCGCAAAATCAAAGTGAACCAACTCTTCTAAAAATAAACATAAATGAATCAAATTATCAAGAGAATTAAATTAACCAAACAATTACGAAACCTGCCAATGCGTACGTAGAGCAGGAGACAAAAAAGCAGAATATTATTGAAAGTAAAATGTTTTATTGGGGAGACAAATGCATATGGATACGCCTATGAATACAAGCTCCAGGTATTGATGAAGTGACTCCGTAAACGGACCGGCGCCAGTGGTTGTGTTACCCACGTTCTCCGTTGTTTTCGGAGCTTCTCGTTTACACACCTGACACGTTTAACCAGAAGCAGGTCACTCGTTCCAATCGCTCGTCTCCGTCTCAGTGTTGGCTTTTAATTTGTGTTTTTCTCCTTTGGCCTCGTCTGCTCTTTTTCCTCATTCAGTAATTCTGTGCCGCTCCCGCCTGCCTCGGACTTTTTAATCCCCTTTATAAACCATCAGGGCTCTGGCCATGTGAACCAAACCTTCACCATGACGACCACGATTTCAGGCATGTTCCAATCTGTGTGTGTGTGTTTGTGTGTGTGTGTGCGCGCGTAGGCCAGCTGTTGAACAGATGGAATGCTCACTATGCAGCAGATGATAATAGTGTGGAATTCAAGGTCTGTGCTCCGTCTCCAGCTCGGTTTTCCCTCTTTCCTCCCCCAGGGTGTCTCCAGGTAGCAGACGCTGCTTTTTAAGACCTTTTGCAGATCATAGTCAACGTAGAAGTTTGCAGAGTTGGTCCATAACGTCTTCACTTTTTACTGTAAATGCATCCGCTTATAACATCGTGTGCGTTTCCCTTTTTAAATGTGGAAGTTTTGTTAGTTTTAACCTATTGTTTGTGCTAAAACATGGGGAAGAATCCACAAAATTAACCACAAATGAAATGTTCGCACGCAACTAAATCTCATGAAGAGAAAATACAGAATAAGATGCAGGTTTTTTTACCTGAACTTACTACTGTTAACAGGAGAAAAAGAAAAAAGTGCACAGACAGAAATGGCTTCTTCATCCCCACCACTACCACTGAGTCCAAAACACTGAATCAAAAGCCAATCCAAGTCAGTACCAGAAATGACAAGGTAGAAGCACAAAAAGCATGGTTGGGTTGGGAAAACGGAAGCGCCGTTGTCCTTTTAAACCTTGCATCATTTTCTTGGATCCAGCTGCTTCCTGCAACACGGACACAGGTGAAATGTGGGAGCGAGGGCGGCGCAAAAATACAACACGTCACAGCAAAGGACAAACGCATAAAAACCAGGGAGTCGTGACAACCGTGAAAATCTTAAACGACGAAGAAGAAAAGGGACGGTCAAGCAGACAGCCCAACAGTACAGTCCAGATCAGTTTACATCCAGGTTTTTTTGACATACAGCAGAATTTTCAGATTCTTCACCTATCTACTGCTTTCTATTCCCGTCCGGAATCAGTCTCTCAGTTGTAGGTAATGGGCAATTTCAAACACAGCCAGAGTTACAAAGAGGTCAACAGAAAACCCAGGACAAATCAACTCGACACACTATTTTGTCAACACTTTCAAGTATTTAAGACACACGAGCTGATACAGATATGAGCCTAAGTGCTAAAAGACTTTTAGGGGCCTGTAGACACCCTGCCTCCTCCCTTTTTTCACAACTCTGCCCTTATATCTTCTTCCTCCTGCTTGGCCTCCACTATCTCTTCACCCTCTCATCTCCACATCCATATATATCTGGCTCCTCTTCCTCTTTCCAGCTGAGCGTCTGAGCTTTCTTCTTCCTGATTAGAGGCTTCTAAAGATGGCTTTTATGGTGACACACACACACACACCCTGTGGTTGTGTGTGCGGATGGAGCGGGGGCTGAGCGAGCGGCCGTTGCCACATTTTTCACATTTTTCCTCCAGGCCTTAAAGGTCTTTTTCTCTCCCGGAGCAGCCAGACGGTGTCTGAGCCGCACACAGGCCGTCATGCGGGAGGAATGCAGCCTCCTCGGTGTCGAAGTGACTCGGTTTATCCACAGCTCTGTTTGCACAGGATGGCAGTCATTTCTGAGGCATGTAGGTGTGCGACGTTGAAAAGGCCTCGGTGAATTTCAGAGTAACGGAAGACTGTCTGGACTGGGAGAGACACAGGAAGAGAGAATGAAATTGGAAGTTGGGTTTGACTCGGACTTGTTTGGAGTTGAATTCCTGTTTTGTGCCCTCGAAGGATATGCGATTCTCTGCAGTCCTGAGGTGTGCAGAGATGAGACTTAAATAGTCGTTTGTGTGTCCAACAATGAACTGAAATGACTTGCGTAAGGCTTAGTGAAGCGGCGCAGTATGATTGAGCTTTGTGTCTGTTCTGTCCTCAGCAGGCAGCTCATTTTCAGTTCAGTTCACCAGTAAAAAGTTTGGACGACTGTCCTCTTTCTGTGTTTTTGATTTATTTTTGTGATTTCCAACTGTGATTGAGTTGGAAACAATCAAGCAAAACAAAACTTCCACGTTATGCAGTCCACCATACTAGTGGATCCCCCCGTGTCCCCCTCCGACACCTTATTGTTCATCCAGTAGCTGCTCAGACTATTTTTGAGTGTTTTGTGGATTTTGAAACATTTCATACCTCCATGTTATAAAAACTGAAAATTGAAGTCATTTCCAACCTTTTTCGCAGCCGTAGGTGTCCTGCCAGTACTTTTACAGACATGTCTTTTATTATAGTTGTTTAATATGGAAAATGTTTTCTGGACTGGAATGTAGTACCAGCAAATGACCACTGGGGGGATCAGCTGGAAACTTTAGCGCCCATCTAGTTTTTGGTTCGACTGTAAGTGGTAGTATATGCTGCAGACCTTTGGCGGACTCACTTTTGGAGCCAGCCCCAAGTGGACACACAGGGTACTGCAGCGTTTTACCCTCTGCTTGCTTAAAACAGATCCCTCTGTTTCTACCAGGGCGACGATCTTTCTGGGCTCCGCCACATTAACCAACCAACCAAAAGCACCATCAGCTTAAGTGACAATTATTCAATAGCAACAATGGATAAAAAGAGCATGAATGAAAAGTAAAATTGTGTGAACTGCTCCTCATATACCCTTCAAATGAATAACGGGCCTCAGAAAGCGGGGAAAGTCCTCAGCTTGGGTTTCAAACAGCAGTGTCTCCTCGGATTTCGAGTCGAAGCACCGACTCCGGTGTGTACTTGGTTGTAGATTTGTGGACAGTCGTAGTATTATGAGGACAGCCGTACGGAGCTCAGTGTTGTTTGTAGATGACGTTGCATAATCCTGTCCTCACATCCTCCTGATCCCTCGCCTCCTTTCATGCCTCCCTCCCTGCTCCTCTCTCTGATCCCTGGCTCGCTCCGAGTCCGGCAATTTCCCTCTGTTTTTGTCCGTAATCTCTTCTCCAGACTCCTTGCTTCTTGTCGTTTTTCTTCAATGTCTCCATCTTCCTCTAAATCTGTCATCCACAAACTTAGGATCATTCAGAATGGGTCATTTATTCATTTTGTAAATTATTTTGTTGGTTTTTTGCTCATCTTGTTAATTATTTTGTTAATTTTTGTTATTACTTTGTTCACTTTTTGCTTGTTTTTTCACATTTTTGTTTTGTTTGTTGTATTATCTGAGGCATTTTTGAACCATTTTATTTATTCCATGGATTTTGATCATTTTTACTCATCCTCATGATTATTTTGGCCATTTTATACTCATTTTCTTTCACTTTGTTGATATTATACTTAATTTCTTGGTCATTTTGTTTATTAATGTGTTCACTTTTTATCTCTTGTACTCCTTCTATGGGTTATTTTATTTTAGCTCATCTTCGTGATTATTTTGTTCATTTTATACTCATTTTCTCACGCATTTTCTTTGACTTTGTTCACCTCCATTTTTGTTCATTTTGTGTATTATTTTAGGAATTGTTTGACAGTTTTATTCATTATTGATTATTTTGTTCCTTTTAGCTCATATCCATCGTTGCATTGTTAATTTTTACTCATTTTCATTCATTTTGTGGATATTAAGTTCATATTCTTGGTCATTTTGTTTATTACGTCCTATTTTCATTCAGTTTTTGTATTATTTTTGCGCATTTTTGACATTTTTGACTATGGTATGTTGTTGATCTGTATTCTGAATTTATCTAAATTATTTTGTCCGTTTTATTTTCATTTCTTTCATTCTGTAGATATTCCGATCATTTTCTCGAGTATTTTGTTCATTTTGTTGTTATTATGTTGACTTTTAGTCATTTTTTTTCTTTTTTCTTTGCATTTTTCTTCATTTTGTGAATGATTTTATTTTTGTTCATTTTGTTGTTTTTTCGCTCATTTTGGTTCATTTTTGTTGTTCATATTTCTTTTTCATTATTTTTGCTAATTTTTTCAGTATATATATATATATATATTTTTTTTTTTTTTGCTTTGCTCATTTTCATTCAAATCCAAAGTTAACAAAATAAATCTATTCATATATATTGCATTATCTGTCACATCCAGAACTATAGGAAATGTATCTTACGTGGGTTTTTAAATGTTGGTAGTAAATGTTAAAGTTCTTTTGTGTATTTATGAAACACTGCCCCGACTGCTCTTCCTCATGCCCCCCCCCCTCCCCGTCCGTCTGTCTGTCATCAGTAATCAAACCCAGGCGGTCGGACGCAGACGGGATGTGAGGTCAGATGAGGAGAGGAAGTGAGCGTGCGTTGGCGGCGCATAAACAGAAAAGGCAGAGGGCTGACAGACGAGTGTGTCGTTCCACTGGGAAGACGTTCGGTTTGTGGTTCCTCTGTGGATGAAACACTTTAGCAGCTGTATTCACCAACCGCAGCCGCTCAGAACGCTGAGCCCAAAGCGCCCGTGTTTTTCAGACTTTATCGCTGCTCTTTACAGATGCTCGATAAGTCTCCTGGTTCTTTCGGCAAACTCGGTTTGAGCGATGCTCGTGTGTCGCACAAACGAGCACTGAGGATCCTTTAATCATGCCCTTTTTCGAGTCAGGATCCAAAATGCTACAGTATATGGGGTTGGGTATTGTTTTGGATTTTTTTTTTTTTTTTCAAATCAAGGGGCAACAAGCGGGGCTGTTTCGTGAGGCCAATGTGGAAGTAACTTGACGTTGTAATTCCACCACTTGGCCACTGGGGAACCGATCGTCCGGCTCCAAGAAGCTTTTTTCCCATAGATACATTCAGACTTTGTCTGAAAATACTAAGCAAATGCATTTTTTTCATGGGTCATCATGGTCTCAACCGTTTTATTTGGATTCTCTAATAAGTAACGTGATGATCCATCTTTAACTTTTTGCTTTGTTATTAAGATGTTCATAATCCGACAAATGACTGCTGTACTGGGGTTTGATTGACATGTCGTTGTAGCAGCATTGACACGTCGATTGGCCTCAAAACGGCCCTTCACAAACTATGGGTGACGTCACGGTCACTTTGTCCAGTTATATAAACAGTCTTATGTTCTGAACCTTTTTAAGACACATTAAAAGGGATCAGTTTCTTCTCTGGAACAATGTTGAAAAATTAGAAAAAGGCACAATAGGAGCTTGTATGAGCTTGTATGAAGTTATCGGAAAAACTGCACTTTCTGCCACCCTGTAAACATTTTCATCACGAACATGTGCTTTAGGCTGAACATGACAGCTGAGCGATGCCGTCATGGAATTCCACCTCCCGTCTTGTGCAGTTTTTGCGGCACCAGACGAGTAGCGGCAGGACCGCGATGTTAAAAAAGGCCACGTTCTCCTTTTTCACTCAGCTGTGATGAATGGAGGGAATAAGCTGTGTCAGCCTGTTTGCTATAACGGAGCCGTTCAGGTCTGGAGCCGCGAGACGGACTGACCCTTTAATCCACAAAAGACAAGTTTGTCCAAAACAGGACATGTGTGCATGAGCAAGAGTGGATGAGAGGGAAAAAATGTGCACTAATGAGCCAGTGTGTCTGGCAGTGATGGAGACCGTACGACTTCACCTGGTGAACTCGACCACAGCAGCCTGAACACACACACACACACACACACACCCTCTTGATTGTCCTTTGTTCATTTTGTTCTTTCTACGGATTACATATTCACCTAATGTATTATTGTGCCCACTTTTCTTCTTGTTTTCTTTATTTTCTGTATGATTTTTGTTCCTTTGTCTTCATTTTCATTCTTCATGTTCATCTTTTTACCGTTTTGTTCATATTTGATATTTTCTTGTTCATTTTGCTCATTGTTGTGCCTCATCTTGATCGTTTTTGATTATTTTGTTCATTTTCTTGATTGTTTTTATTTGGTTTTTTTTTTTGCTTCTTTCCCTACATTTAGTTGAATACTTTGATTTTTGTGATGATTTTGTTTGTTTTTCTTCATATTTGAGGTTATTTTGTTTTCTTTGATTCATTTGACTTTATATTTGTTCATTATGTGGATGGATCTTTTTGACTATTTTGTTTATATTTGATCATTTTCTTGTTTTTTTATATACATAGTATAGATTATTATGTTTATTTTTGTGATTTCCGTCCAATTATTTTGTTCATTTTAGTTAATTTATTGCTCATTTTTTAGACCTTTTGTTCATTTTCTTGATTGTTTTATGTTTTTATTTGGTTTTTTTTTTTGCTTCTTTCCCTACATTTAGTTGAATATCTTGATTTTTGTGATGATTTTGTTTGTTTTTCTTCATACTTGAGGTTATTTTGTTTTCTTTGATTCATTTGACTTTATATTTGTTCATTTTGTGGATGGATCCTTTTGACTATTTTGTTTATATTTGATCATTTTCTTGTTTTTTTATATACATAGTGTAGATTATTATGTTTATTTTTGTGATTTCCATCCGATTATTTTGTTCATTTTAGTTAATTTATTGCTCATTTTTTTAGACCTTTTGTTCATTTTCTTGACTACTTACAGTGATGCGGACTGCACTACTTCACCTGTTGGACATTCTCTCTCTCACACACACACACACACACACACACACAGTAGCTCAGCTGCCCTGCACCTATCACCCATCAGCAGTCTCCTGTAACTTGATACTGGGCCTGTGGAAACACACGCTCACTGTCTCTCTTGCTTTATCATTTTCTCCCTCTCTCTCTCTCACACATACACACACACACTCTCACACAGAGGTCAAGTTGAGGTTGTGCTTCCATGACATCACTGTTGCCATGACTCATAAGTGTACCCCCAGGCATGGTTAAGGCCCTCTCCTCCACACAACCTACCGTAGGGACTTAAACACTCACACTGCACACAATCTCTCATTCATGACTTCCTGAAAGCGTGCGTCGGTCTGCAAATCACAAACGGAAAATATACTCTGCGTGAGGTGTGTGCTTTGTGTACATTTGTGCGTGCATTAAGTTGTGTGTTATGTTTAGTTTGGTAGTTTACACTGCCTCCTCAGCCACATTAATATGCAGAAAAACTGATAAGGTTTCGTGCAAGCGCTGTTTAAAGTTTATTTTAGCAAGGTTATATAATTAGCATATATGTCAAAGCAAAGGCCAAAGTGACAATTATGTGGTGTGACCTATTACCTTGAATTCAAAGCAGCATTAATCTGCCGCTGCAGAGAGGTGTTTATTCACATTAAAGAACCCCGGTTCTGCGCTAGCGCAGGAGAGACGCACTGGAAAAAATAGACGAGAAAAGTCTTTTACAAATGCAAATAGAAGTAAGTAAGTAAGTAAAGTTTACTTATAGAGCGCTTTTCACAGATAAAAATCACAAAGTGCTGTACAAAGTAAAAAGAACAAATATATACCGTAAAATTCACACTATAGGCCGCGGCTTTTTTCACACATTGCCGACCCTGCGGCTTATACAGTGATGCG
>JAQQAE010010981.1:0-13838 GCA_029823295.1 Pseudamia nigra | reverse complement strand
CCCATCACTCTGGAACAGGGTAAATCTGGACTCATCAGACCACATGACCTTCTTCCATTGCTCCAGAGTCCAATCTTCATGCTCCCTAGCAAATTGAAGCCTTTTTGTCTGGTTAGCTTCACTGATTAGTGGTTTTCTTGAGGCTACACAGCTGTTCAGTCCCAACCCCTTGAGTTCCCTTCACATTGTGCGTGTGGAAATGCTTGTACTGTATTTGGTTAGTTAAATCCAGGTGGCAACTTTTTTTTTTGGCCAGACAGTGTATAAAAAGTTGTTATTATTGTTATTATTATTATTATGCAGAGTAAGTGTGGGTACACAGTCAGTAGCCCAATTTGTGCTACTGCAACTTTTGCACAAATGCATATTATGGTAATAACCCCTCAGTTAAGTAAAGAGAAAAGACAGTGCCTACTTCACAAATGAAGGTCAGTGAGTTTGAAAAATCTCAAGAACCAAAACCTTCCAATGTAATGATCAAACTGGGTCTCATGAGGACCAAGAGCTACCTCCTCTGAGAGGGTAGCTGTATTAGAATTACCTACCTCACAAACCGGAGACATTGTTGAAAATAATACAAAATAAAGAAAAAAAAAACGCTGAAGGTGAAATTGTGTCCAAACTTCTGACTGGTAGTGTTTAAATGAGACAACTCATTAGTCACATAAACTGGTAGATTTTTTTTTTTGCTAACTGTCTGAATATTTGAAAATGATTGGTAAAATACATGTCTGACCAGTGTTGTTTGTTCCAGGCATTTAACAAGTGTAAGAGGGAAGGTTTCCGTCTGCAGACTGTGGACAAGGCTCCTCTGGCCAAAAGACGGAAGATGAAGAAGACGAGCACCAGCACTGAGACACGCAGCAGCTCTGGTGAGAGCACCCACTCTTCAACCTCCTCCTCCCAGTCTCAGGAGAAGACATTTCAAGAGGCAGATGCCCACCCACTGCCATCCAACATCACGCCCCTCACCACCCCTGTCAATACACCCGTGGCCCTGGAATCAGAGCCAGGCCAGCAGCTTCTGCCTCCCTCTTTTCACTTTTCAGAAGGACAGTGAAGAATTTGGAAAAAAACAAAAACAAATAGGAAGATTCCGTCAGATTCGCAAAGCGAAGGATGGCTTGGGCCAGCATAGAGACAGCTCTCTTCTCATGTCCTTCGTCCCTGCCTCCTGATCACAACGGTCTATTTGCATGGACGTTCGCACGTGTCCAAAATCAAGCATGCAGCAGCAGCAAATGACAGTCAATTGAATCCAATCAATCAGTCATCACTAGCAATAGCCTCTTCTTTTCTCTCCCTCTCACTTTTCTCACATGTAGACTGGATCATTCAGGGACTGGACCAGGAAGAAGTTGTCACTGGTGTCCAAAATGACAAAAGGGCTGCCTTACTGCCCCAGGTCCAGACAGACAATGGAGAGATATTCAGTCTCATCTTCAAGGCACAGCAGCTATCTGTCTGACCATCTGTCCATCTGCCCCATTTACTGTACCTGTCCTTGTCCTGGAAGCTGAAAAGGGAAAGTCATAGTGTTTACATCACGGATGCTTTATATTTTTGGCATAAGGGAAGAAGAAAATAAAAAGCGTAATGTGTCATGGGTCCAACTTCTCTTTTCCGAGAAGTTTCTGTAAGTAGAGCAGGCTATTTATATGCGACTTTTACAGACTGAATTTCTTTTTAAGATAACCTATATTATTAACTTATTTATGGTTCCAACTGATACGAAAATAAATATCAGATAGATTGAGTCTTTAAAAAAGATATTTTATGTATGTGTACGTTTAGACATTTTTTCTGTTTGCTTAAAGGACTGTTTTCATGTTGTAAAGTTTGTTAACTCTTAGTTTTGTCATCAGATGCATTGATGCTTTGACTAGATGCAGTTATGTAGATGTAAGATTAATATATAAGCAAAAGAGATTATAATGCCATTGACCAGTGGTTGATGGTTTTGAACCAGTTTGTCAGTTTAATGTCAAATGATTTTAAAACATGTTTTTCTAACCTGGTGAGGTCTGAGAGTAAAGGTTCAGTGTGTGAGATTTGGGGGAATTCAGGAAGGGGTCTTATTTGTAAAGGAGTGTGGGGTCCATTCTAAAAGTGTACATACAGTACCCATAAAAGCCAAAACTGGCATGTGCTAAAAATCAGATCAGATTGAAAAACTGTGGACTCACACATGCAACCAATGTGGGAAATTGCAGTCAACCTGGAAATGTGCTCATATATATTGTCTCTCATTTGTTTCTCCCTCTTGACTCCTATATTTAACCTTAAATGATCAGTTTAAAACACCTTGAAACCCACAGGAAGATCATGTCTCCGTCATGTAGCATTTCACGTGTCTAACTAAACTCTTGGTGGTTTCACAGAGGGCAAGGACAGAACCAGTGCATTGAGGCCGAGGAGGAAATAACCTAAAAGTTGTAATACTGCCGGCAGCCGCTGGAGCCCCAAAAAGCCTTGGCTCCCATACAGTCACATTTGACTTCTAGGTAAAAGTATCAAGTGAATACAATACATTTCATGAGTTACTCATTAGCCATAGCTTTTATTTTGAGCCTCTAATATGTGATCTGGTAGTCCATCTTTGTGCATATTCACCACTGAATGTCACTGAACATCACACACTGAACCTTTAGCTGTTGTGTCAATGGCCGTAAACCATTTCCTTTTTCATAAGGATTTTCTGCAGTGACAACCAAATGTACATGTAATGTGTTCAGCAGAATCAGTATTTTTATCATTGTGAGGGGAACTTTGCTGCTTGTGTGACCTGACTACAAGAGCTATATTTAGATACTTAGACATATTTTGCCTCTGATGTGGCAGTATGTGACTACTTCCAAGACTTTGAGGATCACGGTCTGATCCTCAGATCAACTATTTAATCAGGCAGTGGATTTACCTTGTGTGGTGTCAGACTTGATTGTGCCATTATCACTGCGATCAATTGGACTGAGCAGAATGGCCCAAGTGGAAAATCCAGATCAGCTTAAGTGCACATCACTGGAGGTGAAAACTTCCAGTGGTTTCCTTTTAAGATGACTAGAAGAAACAGTTCTTTTCAAAGGGAAGATGTGGAGTCGTCTATGTGCTAAAATGCAGTTAAATCATGTCATAAGGAAAAGGTCAGATTAGAGTTAAGGAGTAAGATCCACTTCAGGCAGCAAAGTGCCAAAGTCGCCCCTTGTTGCTGCCATAAAATGACCGCAAAACACCTTTATGAAAAACGTTAGATGTCAAATAGAGCTGGGTGATATGGGCAACAATGTTCTCATAATCAAACTTTTCATGTTAATTGATAATTATTATGATGAATGTTAAATTGTTCTTTTACTCATGGTTAAAGGCTAAGCTTGGGACTAAGTGAAAGTCGGTTATTTGTGGCTCTGATTTATAAGTAAAAGACAGAAAAAGCTACAATGAAAGAAGAGGAAAAAATAAAAACTACATAAAAGATGCAAAAAACCTAAAACATAGAACAAAATTATGCAAACGATGCAAGAACCAAAAATGACGTGAAAGACAAAAAATGTTCTGATTCTGTAATTTAAAAAAAAATTCATTTTGGTTTAATGTCTCGAAACCCAGTATATACTCTTATCAATACAGAGACAAAATCGAGACAAAGACAGAGACAAAATATAATTAATGATTAAATGATTCATACATATCTCTAATGATTATCAACTTATCGCCCAGCTCTACAAATAAATTGCTTTTGATGCTGTCTCTTCCTTGTACTGTTTCCTATGTGGTACTGCATGAGTGAAGTGTTGATGTTAGGAGTGTGCGACAGTGTGTCATGATGCAGTAGAGGCTTCCGAGGCTCAGAAGCCTCTACTGCATCATGGGAACTCAAACATCAACCTCCGTTTATTCCCCCTTGTTTTTATGTATTTTATTTTGGCAGGGTGGGAGATTGGAGTTTTACTGTCAAAGGTATTATATGTAACAACAAATCCCTTTTTATTACAATAACCTGAATATTGTAATTATTCCCTTTATGTTGTAGTACTGCTTAACGTCATACAATGTTCAACTTTTATCTGGCTCCTGTTGGAGATTGTGTTTGATTGAACATGTTTGAATGCTTGCACATTTTTATCCAAAACTCCTTTTTTATAACAAACTGAACTAGGGCTTGGTGATGAGGCCAAAAATATTATGATGCTAAAATTTTCATATCAGTTGACACCGATTATTATCACGATACCTGTCAAATCTTCTTTATAGTTTCAGAGAGATGAGTTGTAATGACTGGATACTAAAGGTTGGTTGTTTTTGATTTTAAATTACTTGTAAAAGACCTAACAAGATGTAGGCAATGTAAAAGAGGCAACAAGTTAAAAACAAAGTACAAGATGAAATCAATGTAAAATACTAAACACGACCAAAATTAAAAGAAGACACAATAAGATGAATTAAGACAACGTTAAGATAATGTAAAATATAAAGAGGGCAAAACCGAGATACAGTGTAAAAGACAAAGAGACACAACCAGATGAAAACCCCATAAAATAATGAGATGAAAGTAAAATGAAACGCGCAAGAATTTGAAGATAACATCAGACACACAATGAGAAACATTAAGACCAAAATAATATTAAAAAATAAGTGTGTAGTGATGCGTTAAATATGAAACTGGACAAAAACGATGTAAAGCAATATAAAAGGTGTAAGACAGAAATGACACCAAAGACAAAATAAACTGAAAATCATGGAATGGACGGAATAAGATGGGATGAACAAAAACATGTAAATAAAACTCAAAAGTCACATTAAAAACAAAACCACAAAATAATGTAAAAGACATAAGACAATGACATCCAAGCTAAATGAGACAAAAATAACAGAAGATGCACCAGAATGAAAATGGTGTAAAGACGCAGCAAGATAAAAATGACACAAAATGTAAAACTTTTAACATTTGGAATTGTTGAAAATGTCAAATTGGAAACAAACTGAAAAATACAAAAGGTGACGATGATATGGACGATGAACCAAAATATTCAAAAGGAGCAAAAGTTAACATGATGTTTGATTTTGACGTGATCAATGCTGAACCCACATGGATAATGATGGAGATGATCATAAGACCAACCTGAAAAACAAGTGATCACAATGTAATATGAAAAAAGTATCGCAAGATGAAACTGACATAAAAGACGAAACACGACAAAAAAATGTGTTCAAGTAATTCACAACAAGAAACCAAAATGACATTGAAGATGGAGGCAAAAACAAGACAATCATATCACTGATATGGAAATCAAAAGAGTTGGATCTAATACAAAACTCCTGCTCTTCATCATGTCATATCACCCAGCCCTAGTCTGCTCTGTTCATTGTATTTTACCAATATGTCAATGTGTTGAACTACTGTATTTTAGACTGTGTTTCCTCATCAGGATGCAGATCTTCTGCTCATTCTGATTTGTTGGACTGCTGTGTGCATTTAAACACACGCCATCTTCTTCCATCCTACTGAATCTGAACCAAAGCATTAACTTCAAGGTAGCTGCTAAAAGCTGCATGAGATCTTTCCTTTTCATGCAAATATGCAAAGAGATGCTCCACGTGTTTGTTTTATCATGTTACATGCTTTTAGCGCTGATGCTGTAATAGTTCTTGTGTGTGTGTGTTTTTTTTATTCCTTCTTAATGTCCATATCCATTACATTATCTTGCCTCAAACTGTGCATCTCTCTTTACTATTCTGTGGCTTTTGCCATGTGACAAAGACCTTAGTTGAATGGGTCCAAACAGAGCATAAAGAGGCCATAACATGATGTGCAGAGAGTCCGGTGGGAGGGCCGGAAGGGTCCTCACCATCAGCAATGGCAGGATGAATATCAAGTCCCTATTTTATTCAAGGTTAAAAGCTGACATTTGGTCCTGACTAGAAATCTAAGAAACCAGACCATTTTTTCTGGTTTTAATTTTTAGTAAATATTCCAACAAGACAAAAATGATATCAGAGACCAGAATATGCAGAAAGAATGAAAAGGTTCAAGAAATGAACTTGTAAGTGGAAAAAACAAATAATAGCTCACTACAAGATGAAAACAACGTAATGCACATGAAAAGAATTAAATATGTCAAATATGTAAAATATCCCAAAAGACAAGTTGCAAAAAAACAACAAGCCCGTTTACATGCCCACAGAAATCCAATAATGAGGAATAGTCTGATAACTGTAATAAACGCATATGACACATTTACATGCCCTACTGAAATGTGATAACTGAAAATCGTGGTTTACATGTTTCAGTCCATGATGAGATTTCTTTCAGAGAACGTACGTACGTCATGATGTCAGACTCGAGCTTTGTGTTATTTGTGTGATTGAGGAAGTTGAAGGTTTTCAATTTATTTAACATGAAATTTGTCTTCTCTTCACTCAAGAAGTGGCTCTTTTGACTTTCTTCTGCTTCATGCCTTGTTTGTTGTCTTTTTCTTCTGCTCACATTGTGACGTCACCTCCAGTTTCTATGAATGATAGAAATCAGATTACTGGGCGTACAGTACATGCACCAAGACATCAGAGTATTGGGGAGAAATCCAGGTTTGGTATCCTAAATTCTCAAAATCAGACAACTGCCATTATCAGACAACACACATCAGATTATGCTGTTTACATGATCACTTCGTCATCTGATAACTCTCATATGCATGTAAATGGGCTCAGTGTTGTAAAAGATGTGAAATGACATCTTGCCAGATTACGTAGATGTAAAAACAACAAATATGATGTAATGCATAGAAACAACATAAAAATTGTAAAAGAATCTGAGAGACAAAACTTAGGTCAAATTGTGTCAAAAGCATACTGAGGAAACATAAAGATGAGACACAAAAATAAATAAATACTGAAAAGATACAAAAAGACAATGAGGGTGAAAACTGTACACTGGAACCTTGGGTTAAGACTTTAATCCGCTCTGGCATCATCTTTGTGAGACAAGACTGGTTTTTTTTCCCATAGGAACACATGTAAAACCAATTAATCCATTCCAAGACCCACGAAAACTCCCATATACAGTATGTATTACACACCCGTACGTGCATGTCCATTCATTGTTATTATTTGAAAAGGAAGTTATGTTAATTATCTGAAAAGGAATGCATGAAATTAGTTCTAAAAGTGATTTAGAATGACACCGGAGGAGGAGGAGGGCTGCAGGCAAAGGAGGCTTTATGGTGCTGGTGGAGGAGGAGGAGGAGGAAGGAGGGAGGGAAGCAGAGACCGACTAAATGTAATCTTGTGTTTCATGTACATCAACATCGTATTACAGGTTTTCTTGTCACCACTAGCATTCTTCTTCGGTCCCATGATGAAAAACACAAAACAAAGCAGTATTTTAGGTGAAAAAAGGCACAAATACACAGCACAAAGTTGACATGGAAGTTTCCAGTCGGCTGATAGTTATATTCTTCACCACCCAATTTTTTTTCTCTTGCTAGACAGGACAAAATTTTGGCCGATTTCTTCGTAACCTGAAAAATTAATGTGTAGATGCATTTGTAACCTGAGGTTCCACTGTATAAGGACCCAAGAGGCCCAAAAATACAAGCATGTAAAAGTTGCAAGAAATTATGTAAAATATGCAGAAAAGACAGAAAAGGTAGCATTAAAAGAAAAAAAAATGTAAAATTTGCAATAAGATCTAAATAAAAGATGTCAAAGGAGGGAAATAATGCAACATGCAACAGAACTCAGAGACAAAATGAGAAGAATATGAAAACATGCAGAAAGACCAAAAAAAAAAAGAAAAACCTTTACCACAATATAAAATATGATTCTCCATGATAATGATTGTGAACATGTTTACCGACTCTACTTCAGACTATGCATCTCTTGCTGTAGTGGAGATGTTTGACAAAGATCTCAGTGAATGGGTCCAAACATAGAGCTTAAAGGCCAGAAAACAGTTCTCATATATTGTCCTTTTCCCTCCATCTTATCAGCTTCAATAGAGGAGCAAGAGGACGGATCCTCTCCCAAGATGAAAAGGCGCAGTCCTTGGAGCTAAATTCCACAAAGCCTCTCTTAGTTCTTGTTCCCCGCTACTGCCTCATTAAGCCTCTTCTTTTGTTTGGGTGTATTAATAGCTGGAGTGGAGGAAGACGCAGAGTGTCCTATATGGAGCTCCCCCTCTGGGATTCTGCCTCTATTAGCTGATGTGCTGCAGATCTGTTTGTTACAAAGACAATACTCCACTCGCTGCCTCCGTGGGACCAGCACATGCTCTTTGGAGGGAAGAACAGCACATCACAGGAAAGGCTTGCTTTAGTACTAGTCTCTCTCTCTGGGCTAAATTCAAATTAGCTCCTGCTCCATGCCCTCTTTTAAACATTGTTCAGCATTTTTATGCATCCAGAGCTTCCTCTTTGTTGCTTAGCTCTAATTTAAAGGTCAGACGTGTAACCTTTAGGAGGATGCACTTGCAACAATGGGGTCATGGAATTTTGTTTTCATCAGTTGCACAGAATTAAAGTGTAGTGTTTTTGTACCCCCAAAAAGGGAGTTTCTTTCTCCAGAGGCAGCAGCACACTGTTCAGAGCCCACCATGTTTCTATAGTAGCTCATATTTCGTGATTGTCATTTCATTGCAGGTGACATCCACTGTTCGCATGTACTCGTCGACATGTGTCCATGAAATGTAAAGATGATTTGAACTTCCGAAGTCACGACACAGAGAGTGTACATTTCCATAATTTTGCAGTGAATAAACTTCAGTGTATTGTGGTCAGAAGGTGGCGCTACAGGTTATGTTACACAAGGCTTTAATAAACAGAGTAGGCAAATTAAAGCATCCTGCTGATGTTTTCTCATACAGTACATGAGGCAGGAATAATGAACATCCCCAGTCTGAACTCTTAGTCATGTTTTGCAACCACAAACAGCTTTTTGTTTTACCTTCATTTCAACAGAATTCATTCAAAAAAGCTGTTTTCATTTCCCTGATCTGCATTTATTCTGCAGCAGAAATGTCATGAAACCACCTCTAAGAAGCAAAAACACTCATGAACCTCGCAGTAAAATGTTTTCAACAAAACTTCAAAAGATACATTAAATTCTGGAAACACACTGAATGTCACCTCCTGCAGAGTGTGGACTGAAAATTAATATCCCATGGACTAAAAAGCTTATATCTGTCAAATAGAGCTGAGAATTCAGGTCAAAGTTCACATATAGTTACATTCTACACACCACATTTGATCCAGTTAGTTGTATTAGTTGTATTAATATACTCTTTTGTCATGTGTGCTGTGGTTGTCTTTATAGATATGTTAACATGTTGAGTGGATGATTTCACAGCCTTGTATATCTTCCTGTACCGGTAATTAAGGCAGAAGTGAAATGAACCACACTGTTCTATTGAATCCAGATCCACAGCACTTGTTTTAATCAACTAAAGACCTGCCGATTAGTTCACACTCTGGTGCACAGGAAATTTAGACCTGTAAATTCAGAACACATCACACTTGAAAGTCTGAAAGTCCAGATCTTTTGAAAAGTAGCAAAAATAGACACACATAAGGTTTGGAGTGAATAAACCAGACAGTTGTATCATCAGAAAAATGGTTCTGTTGCTATTTTACATGACTAATAAACAGAGTAGACATACTGTATGTACACGTCTGTGAAGGGTAGAAGTACAACACTGTTGGTATTTCCCATATCACATGCTACTGGTCTTTTTTAAAACATGAATCTGCCTTAAAATTTCTAAATGTATCAGACTGAATCTGAAAAATAACCTAACCAAGGGCTGAGAGACTTGAAAACAGGGATGGGAAGATCAATAACAATGAAGACTAAAGGAACATATAACATAGCATTATACTGTATAAACATAGTAACATTGGTATTAACTATTCACCAAATTGCCATTGAAATTATGCTAAAAATTGACCATTTCTGCATTCACAGGAAGAAATGTTCAGGTACATATTATTTATCACATACCACATCAGGAAGACCTTAGTGAGACTGGTTCTGCAACTGCTGAGACCCCATGTCAAACATGCACTGGACCCCATAAAGTTTGCATAGAACGAACATATTGGAGTGGATGATGCTGTCCTCTACATGCTACAAGGTTCTACTCACATCTGGAGGGGCCGAGGTCTTATGTGAGGATTATGTTCTTTGACTCCTGAAGTGCATTTAATACAATCCAACCTCACATACTCAGAGATGAGCTCAAAGGGATGGGAGTGGACCCCTGCCTTGTTTCCTGGATCACAGACTAACTGACAGAAAGACCACAATTCATCAGATTGGGGACCTGTGTCTCTGAGATAGTAATGAGCAGTGCTGGAGCACCACAGGGGACTGTTTTGGCTCTTTTACTGTTCACACTGCACACATCAGACTGCAAATAGAACACTGAGTCCTGCCCTAACCAAAAATACACTGATACTGTGGCATGTATCAGTAACAGACAGGAGAGGGATTCCAGACGTCGGACCCTCTGTGATTGGAATCAGAAAAACTCCCTCCTGATGAACACCAGCAAAACAAAACAGATAGTTCTGTACTTCAGAAAGTCTCACCTCTTCAGCCAGTCAAGCACTGTGGATATCGAGGTGGTGCCGACACACATATCTTGGTGTACATCTCAACCTCAAGATGGACTGGTCCCAGAACACAGATGCACTATATTGAAAGAGTCAGAGTTGCTTACTGTATTTTTCTATACAGGCTCAGTTCCTTTGACGTCTAGCCTAAGATGCTGCACATGTTTTACCAGTCACTACCAAGTACCAAGTGCATTCTTTTATACTGAGTGGGGAGGCAGCATCAGACAAAGAAATGGGAAAACAACTGAACAAACTGTTTAAAAAGACTGGATCAGTGAGTGGTTGGATGGAGGCTGGACTCACCGGAGGCTGTGGTGGACAGATGCACACAGAAGAAATTGAGGGACATCACGGAAAACCCAGACCATCCTCTTCACATCATTCTGTCCCAGCAGCTGCAGTGAACGACTAACATCACTCCACTGCAGGACTGAACACTATAGGAGATCCTTCATCTCCACCGCCGTCAGACTGTTGGCAGACTGAAGCTGAGAAAAATGAAGACATCTTAATGGTACAATCCTTCATACCTATGAATGAGCTAGTCATATGAATTATCCAGAAAAGGTTAAATAAAGTTTATTCCATTCTATTCTATTCTATTCTATTCTATTCTATTCTATTCTATTCTAGTTATTTGGTAAAATGGTATGTTTTTGTCATGTTTTCAAATGTAAAACTTGAAAATTTGCACTGTATACTGTATGTTCATGTTCACACCTACAGTTATGGTCAAATGTTTTGGGAGAGTCACAAAAATTATATTGCATTTGTCAATAATGTCTTTGAAACTTTATTAAAAATGTAAATTGCTCTTCTATAGCAGAGCAATATGTAGGAAAAAAAACTGAAGCAGAAAATTTTGAAAAAAAAAAAAAAAAACTGTTGCTGCCAAAACTTTTGGCCATGACGGTACTCAGTTTAAATCTGTGACTTTGTACAATTGGCTGCGATCTTCAACTTCGCCACTAGATGTCTCTAAACATCACTCACCAAACCTCCTGAACCACCTGATGATGTATAGTTTTGTACTTTTTGCAGCATTAATCAGTGGACAGATGACATTAATATGAGCCACTGTGTCCTGCTGTAATTGTAGAGCTGAGAGAATGAGCTGGCTTCACTGATATTTGCGTCATGCGTGTGCAACAGGTTATTGCACATCTGTTCAGTGCAGGGGTCTTTAAAGGGCTGTGTTTTCCTGATGAGGCCACATGGAGCTCTCCCCGGTGCTGAAGTGTCCATCCTCTGCTGCTGCTGCTGTAAAGCCATACTATGATTTCCACTATGTAATAATGCTCTGTAAAGAGGTGATTCCTCAGCTGACAGGAGGAGGTGTACTCCACTAGAAGGCTCCTAGAGAAATGAGAAATCAAACAGCTACATCCAAAGGACTGTGCACAAGGAGGAGAAAAGAATAAGAATCCAAGCCTACAGTGTGAAGGCGACTCACTTCCAAAACTATCACATAAAACAGCTTTGTTTCATCAGGTTTACTTTTAAAACATGAATAATGATGAAATGTTAGTTCATGAGGCAGGATTTGGAGAAAAAGTCATAGCCTGATTATTATTGTTATTATTGGAATCCACTTTATTGCTTGTCAAGAAAATTGCACAGATCACCCAATGTTGAATTGTCAAATGAAACATAAAAGCTTAAACTGGCATAATACATGATGGTGTGTCTCTTTGGAAAAGAAATCCAATACATCACTACACAAGAGTTTGTCATTCCCCCCACATACAGTATGTTCAAATGGATCCTAATCTTTGGATAGCATTTTTTGCGATTATATAATTGTGCAGGCTGATATTATGATAGAAAATAAATTCTGCAGCAATGGGATATAATAAAAACTAGAAAATTTGCAAACTCTGAAATGATTGCGGGGGATTGCTGAGTCAAAATACTTGAACTTACTGGAAAAGTGCAAGCGTTCAATTAACTATTCAGTGGAGTCATAATCAAAGTATCAAAGCACTGTCATTTCCATGGTAACTACATATTTTGTTAGAGTTCTCCATTAATTTGCTATGGGGAAAAAATTGACAAAAAAAGCTTAATATTTACAAAATTGTAAAAGTTCTGAAAAAATTATAAATGTTATGAAAACCAGTAGCACACTTGTCCTTAATAAGCTGAAACATATGAAGTTTGAAAGGTTTGAATTGGACAAACACGTAGGAGTGACATGACAAAAAACATACGGGAGTGAAAGAAGAAGAAGGATAAAGAATGAAGACAACAATAGTGGGATTGATGCATGACTCAGCAAACCCACTAATAAATCCAATTACTGTTCATACTGTTCATTTGATGTTCTATTGTTGTATAAACATAACAATACCACTGATGACAAATAAGACATTTATCAACATTAAGTAAAAACTGAGTTGTTGTTTGCTTCAAGGTTTTGCTGACAAAACATGCACATGACAAATATGACATATACTGTATGACAAAGACCCTGTTGATGCTGAAATATGGATGGAAATGTAGCTTCTGTGATCATTCAAGCTGTGGATATTTTGTTTATTTTTGTTAATTTTGCTGATTATTGTGGGTGTTTTTCTTTATTCCCTTAATTAGAAATTTGTTACATTTTGTTCATTTTTAGGGATCATTTTGTTCCTTTTGACATTTTGTCAATTATTGTGATCATTTTTGGATAATATTTATTCATTTTATGAACCTCTTTGGTTGTTTTTGGTAAACTTTTGTTCACATGGTTCATTTTCTTGTTTATGATTACTCTGTTTTTTTTTGATAGCTTATTGATGATTTTTTTTAAATTATTTGTTTGAATACAACAAAAAGATGATGATTTTTGTCTGTCCACTTTTTAAATTTCAACATAAAAACAAATAAAGTTGGTTCAATGCTCAAAAATGTTCATAAATACTACTCTGAAATTGGGAGTTAGGAAGTACTGCATTTCTTTTTTGGTCTTGAGTTGAAAAGGGACTGGGAAACGGCGATACTGAAAAATGATGGTTGAAAATATACACCTCCTAAAATGAATCCAATGATATTTCCATTCTTACATCTACTGAGCTTGTAATTATTAGTGGAATACAGCAGTGGGAAGTATTTATTTTTGGTCCCTTTCCATCCATCCATCCATTTTCTACCCCTTAATCCTCGATTGTCCATAGGATGTGAGTGTGAATGGTTGTCTGTCTCTATGTGTCAGCCCTGTGATGAACTGGCGACTCATCCAGGGTGTACCCT
>JAQQAE010010980.1:0-13840 GCA_029823295.1 Pseudamia nigra | reverse complement strand
AAACCTCTCTTATCTTTTTAAATGGGTGAACTTGCACATTTTTACATTTCCCAATACTTGTTGTCCCCACTGTAGATAGGCAACTATTTAAAAACATCAGGGCCGTACCAAAAATAATACAAATGCTGGTATTACTTTTTAATTAAGTTACACAGGTTGTTTAAATTGCACAGGTTATTAGAGTGACTCTTTGTCTGTTTGAAGGTACACTACTCAATATAGTGGTGAATTTGTATCAGTTTTGAACTCAGCTCTTTAATCGTCTTTAGAAAAATTCACAAAGATTTTCCAGCAGATCAGAGCTGTTCATTTTTAAGTCAGTTGCCAAATGCAGAGGCCCCCACTTTGCACAATGTCATTCACGTCATCTCCACTTTGCTTTCATCTTCTGCGTGGCATTGTGACCACAATTCAGTTGTGCAACAAGTCTACTGATTGTGAGTTGTCTGTGTAAATAAATTTGCCCACCTGCTGTGGTTTCATCAAAAGAAAAGATTACAAAACACCTACACAGAGGAATATTTACTCTAACAACATGTGCTTTGAATGACCTACGTCAGCTAATAAAAAGGTTATGCTCTCTTTTGCATCATGTGGATTTTTTTGTTTTTACTATACCTCTGTGGCCCCTTCAAAATGAGTTCACAACCCATTTTTGAATCACAATGCACCAGTTGAGAAACCTGAAACTGATAATATATGACAAGCTGTGGTTATATCTGGTAACTAGTTCAAGAAATCAAGAACCAAGGTTTGTAACTTTATTGTACATACTCTCGGGTCTCATTAGAAGTAGAAAGACCCTCACTTGTTTCTGGTTCGCCTTCCGTGCGGAACATTGTGACAGAATTTCTGTGTTTCAGCGCAACCTCTACAGCGCCGAGGGAGCTGCGAGCAGTGCTGCGGCGTCTGGCCAGCTCCGCCAGATCCTCAGCCAGGACGCTCTCCATCACTGCACCCAAAGAATGCCTTATCTTACGGCACAGGTCGGGGCAACTGAAGACGTACAAAATTGGGTTGAGGACGCTGTTGAGGAAGCCAATGGTAGCTGCAGTCGGGAGGGCCCTGGCTATGAATTGCTGTGAGGAGTGACTCTTGGGCATCAGCACCTCCATGACGCTTAAAATGTGGTAAGGGGCCCAGCAGATTACAAAGCTCACCACCACAGCCACTACAAGCCGGACAAAACGATACGGGCGACGGCAGCTTCGGCGTGCCAGGCTGGTATTCACAGTGACATAACTGAAGATGATGAGTACCAGTGGAATCAGGAAGGCTACGAAGAACTTTGTGAGCGCTAAGGCTTCCTCGCGCGTCTTACATAAAGACTCCAGGTCACAGGGACCAGCTGGGGGCATCCGAGCGTAATTGTAATAACACTTGATCCTGCCATTTCTGTCGGTGTAGGTGTCACGAAATATGTAGAAGGGGATTGTGAATATAATAGCCAAGGCCCACAACACCCCACAGACTTTCCCCACTAGACCTATGTTCCTGTAGTTCTGGGCCCACACAGGCTTCAACACCACCAAGCAGCGATCCAGAGAAATGGCCGCCAGCAAGAAGCCACTGACAAACATGTTGAGGAAGAAGACGGAGGAGTGGAGACGGCAGAATGTGGTGCCAAGAGTCCATGTGTTGCCATGGGCCAGGTAGATGGTGAAGAAGGGCAGGGAAACAGTCGCCAGTAGGTCGGATGCTGCGAGATTAAGGATCCAGATGCTGATCACGGAGCGGTGCACATGGAAGCCAACTATGCCCAGGATGAGGAGGTTTTCCACAATGCCAATGGAAGAGAACAAACCATGGATGGATATGATAAATGTACTCAAAGGGCTAAGCTTGGCAGTGGAGTTTACTGGATGTAAGCTGACATTTACTAAGGTTGCGATGATGCGAGGACAGTAAACAGAGTCTGAAGGAGACGCCATCTTGAATGGGAAATATCCTAGGGATCTGGCTTTGAACAGTGGATATCTAAAACAGAGAAGATGTAATTTAATGTAAAAAATGTGATTAAAAAGATGACATTGTAGACATTTTTGACATGTTCTACAAACATACTTATCATGAGAGCAGCGAACGGGTCAAAATTTACCTCCAGCTGTTTGTCAACTGTTCATCATTCTGTTTTAATAAAATACTGTAGCTACACAGATCTTGATCTATCCTAAAATCGTGATGTATACACTCACTACAGTTCAGTACATCCATATGAATCCAGAACAAAATTATGGGCATTTATACCTGTGACAGCCCCCAGCTAAAATTTACTCCTATTGAAATGCTTTGATCTTTGACACTTCAATGAGCAGTAGGAAAATGAACAAAAAAAAAGACCAAAAAATAACTAAAAAAGCCAAGTGAGACCTAACAAATGAGCACAAAATTAACAAAACAATCAAATAAATTCACAATAATGAATAGAATCATCAAGTAAATTAGCAAAAAAGGAACACATTAAAAACAAATGAAAAAAAATGAACAAAATAAGCAAAAGTGGGGAAAAAAATCAAGTAATTCAATAAAAATGTATGACATAATAAACATAATTTAAAAAAACAAATATACAACAAATTGAGCAAAACATTCAAGTAGATTAACAAAAATTATGTGAATAACCGATAAAATTGAACCAAAATCAATAAACCACACAACCAAATGAAGAAAATTATAAATTAAATTGATTATTAGTGTACAATCAAACCCATAAACATAAAACAATATAAATACACAAAAAATGAGTCAAAATTAACAAAACAATCAAGTAAATAACCAATACAACTTATACATGTAGGTCAATCAAGTAAATGATCAAAATAACCTATAAAAGTGAACAAATCAATGTAACAAATTACACATAACTAAGTTACTCGCTAATAGAATAATTTATATGAGTCTTTTTACTCTTACACAAGTATTTATTTTCTGAGTACTTCTACTTTTACTTGAGTGATTAAAATTGTGACGTAACAGTATGTTTACTTGCATACTGTTACTACACCCACTACTGCTTACGGATATGTCATCTGACATATAGATGTTTTTAAATATACATTCATTATAAAAGCAGAGACCAAAACAAAGCTGAGGATTAAACAAACTAACCTAAGACAAATTATTTGAAACTTTTAAATCACACAATGGATTAGTAATGATGCCTGGGCAAATATGACCCTTTTAGCTGTTCTAAGAATACAGCAAGTCTGGTCTTTTTTATTATTAGACCTTTTCTGAGCAATTCATTTTCTCAGAAGACAAAACTTCCCTTTATGAATCTATGCTGTTGAACATGATGGTGTGGTTGTGTCTGCTACATAGCTTCTTAATGATGAAATAAGAAATAATATTGCCTGAATTAAAGATATATTCCAAGATAGCGTTACGAGAGCTCTCCTGTGCCTACATGAGAGCAGTGCATATTTTTAGCTGTGGGTGGTGATGAGTCTTTGAGTAATAAGAAATAAAAACACTTTAATGCTTTATAACCCTCCTAGTGGATGTGTTTGTGTGTGTGTGTGATTCCAGAGTGTGCAGGAGCCGGGTCCTCCAGCTGCCACTCATTACCCTTATCTGTGCAATATTTATACCAGGTGTCAACTCCACTACTCTGCCAGACTGTAGACTGAAAAACAGTTCGTCACAGTCCAGCTCTTCCTACGAGATAAGTAATTTGTTAAATCCCTTTAATCCCTCATCCGTGTTTCCGTCTTCTGTAGAATCTGGATTCCGGCTTCAGCACCCATCTTCCTCCTGTCATCCCGTCCTGCTCATCTGTCCAGCGTCATCCTTTGGGAATCTCCTTCTGTACACATCGTCTTGCTCCTTTGGATCAGCTCACCCCGGACTCCCCACACTGCTATTTTCTTCATTGTCAAATAAACACTTGAGAAATCTCACCTTACCGTCTCAGCGCATTGTGTCTGCTACTGGGTTCTAGCCGAGCCGTAACATATATAGTTTGAGGGAATAATGATTGGATCTGAACTGTCTGATTCCTGTTTTACTATTGTACATTACACTCTAGTCATAAGCAAAACTGCCTAATGACTCCAAACTCACTGACTTTAAAATAAATGGTTCATTTTGCAGTTTTCAGGCATTTCGAGAAGCTCTGTTATCATCTGAAATGAAAATTTAGCATTTTAACCACAGTTTTTGTGGTGCCACTAAAAGTCTTTACCACATCCTCTGTTGTTCTTCTTCAGATCAATTGCACAATTGGTCACCTGTGCCATCGGAACAAAAACATATTTTACACAATTTTTCAAGTATTAGAGAAAAATAACACTGTTTTGCAGTGAGTATACAAATGCACTGGCTGCTCTGTTGAACTCAACTAAACAGCATAGCTTTATATAATTAAATGCACAACTCAAAAAACAGGACGAGGACGTAGTGTTCACATCTCGCGAAAAAAAGTGTTAACTTAAAACTATTTTCAGCAGCACCATGTGAAAATTAATTAAAAAGATTTTAATTTTAAAGAATAATTTAAGTATGCTGTTTACACAAGAGCAAATCAGCCAGAAGAGTAAAAACATTCGTCATAACCAATTTCAACATAATGGTGGATTTATGAGGCTAATTTCAAAATATCAATTCTGAAACAGCATCTGGTGAAATTAATTGCCTGTTCATATGTAATGTTATTTAACTTCCTTCTTCAAACTCTATGACTCTCCTTCCTTTGCTCAAAATAAATCACTCACCTGTCACTCCGTCTCTGGCAGATGTGCAGATGCCTCTGTTATGTATTGGATACTGTATGAAGCTGCAGCAACACTGGCCTTATGGGCGTCTGATTCAGCAATAGGAAGTCACAAACCTCAACAGGAACCCAGCTGCTTTTTAAAAAAAAAAAAAAAGTATCAAACTAGGTCCATTTTACAACACCTTTATGCCTCAGTTCACTGATATACTGTAAATAAAACCTGTTAAACTCTTTGGGTTCTCAGAAGAGACATTTTAGTCTGGACACGACAGTTGTAATTTACATTTAGCATTACATGTCACAGTTTGAGTTGATGGCTGTTAAAAGGTTGACGGCTGTAGTTTTTGTACAAATTGTTGTTTTTTGGGATCAGAAAAGTGTGCAATTTCACAAAACCACTACAATCACTGTCCCCAAAAATGATGAAAGGGAACCGTACATTATAATCTATGTATCCAAACACGAACATAGTTAAAGATAAAATTTAAGAAAGCTTTACCATTATTTCCCATATTCCCCATACTGACCCATGTTTCCCCATTGTCATAAGTTTAGACCCACTTTTAATATACTTAAACCAGCCAAATTATAAGCATATATATATATATATATATACTCTATGACATGTAACACTTAAGCACAGATCACTCCTAAATAAGTCTTTATCAACATAACAACAAGAAGCTGTGACCATGACTTTGACTTTTTCCTTAAAGGTGACAGCAAATTTGGAATCTGCACAATTACACCGGGGTATATGACATTTTCAACCTCACTATGTAGCTAGAAATGTAAGTAGGTCAACATGCAATGATATCAGACCCACTGATGTTCAAAGGCAAAGGTAATCTATCACATATTTGGTGCCTCCAGCTATAGCAGTGTTGGTACTATTAGTACTATAGTATAGCATGTAACTGATGGGTGTGACAGTGTTGAAACTTAAAGCGAGTAGAAAACACATAAAGCAGAAGTTCAAGGACAACATCGTATCATGGGCAGACAGACTCAGATCAGTCTTATATCTGCAGACATCAAAGTCTGCATTCAAGATAACAAATGTGGGCTCGAGTTTGCATTTGGTTACCTATGGCTTGAGTTTTTGTTTACACTGACACCTGCTGGTCCACTTTGTTGTCAACATGCTTAGTATTTTACCACATTTCCTTACTGAAAGCCTCTCTCATGTAGATTTGAGACACATTTTTACTTCTAAGTAAATGAAAAATTACTGCTAAAAATAGCATTTTTTAAATACATATATTTATATTTCAGACTTATGTGGCCCATAGTGATTCATCAAATGAAAAAAAAAAGGGATCAGCAGCTTCTGCGTTTTTACTTCCTTTTGCAAAAATGTACTTGAAAATAAAGGGGACAGTGTCACAGTTGGACAGCGTTTGTTGCAGAACAGGGTGGCAAAATATGATATAACAGATGCCAAAACTCAAAATGATATAAGACACAAAAAGCCAAATGGTATAGAAGATGTAAAGCAGAACAAAAATATTGTAAAAGACGCTCTGGTGTCATGATTTTTATTTTTCTTTAGGTAAATGATGCACATTAAAGACAATAAAGATGTAAAAAGATGGAAATTACCTTGTCACCCTTTATTTGTACAGGCCTGCTTGATTTGTCTGCAGCTCATGCATATACACAGAAAATCACAAAAACTGTTGTGCAGGTTGTGAATGCCAGTGGCTATTTTTATGATGAAGTATATTTTATGGCTATTGCTGTAAGTTCATAATTCATTCGGTGTTTCAAACATAAAACAGTCTAAAGTCAAACATAAATAAAACAAAATAAATAAAAGTAAAAATGGTAAGCCTGAATTTAAAAAGATGGGTTAAGAACATACTTTTAAAAATAGCGGTGTTGATTTAATTAACCTTTTAGCAGGCACACTCAGAAGTAAACTTGAACTATTATTTTTTTTTCTTTTTTTAGAAATGGAATTGTTCTTGGTTTTGCATTTAACAACTTCTCAGTTTTTGCTTTTCTTAACACCCAGTCAGCAGGATCAAGATGTCAGCCAGGTAGTGACTTGCCTATTTAGGTTAACATTATACAAATAGTAATCAATTACATTTTTTTCATTTGTTCAACTGAAGTTAATTTTTCATAAAGGCATAGCACACAAGATATGTTCCTAATATTTAGCTCCTATCAATGACTGTTATTTTCCCATACAACAGCCTTTATTTACAGTGTATTTAAGGTGAAATGGTAGATAAAATAGATAAATATGCATCCCATCAATTCAAGGCGTGTGGTTTTCCTTCTGTCGACTGGACTGGAAATTTTGTTTGAAGACGTTTTGTTACCTATTCAGGAAGCTTCTTCAGTTCTCCTGAAGAAGAACGTAGATACCATGACCTGGATGACTGAGAATCTTCATATCCCATCAATTATAAAAGATCTAAATCCACTTTACTGAGATAAATAAAACTCAGCTGAGGGCTGACATTTTATCTGATCAGTCTAAAGCCCATCCATTGTAACATGCTGAGGCAGAAATAGTGGGAACAAGCAGATGATATCATGTAAATGAAAGAGCAAACAGGTTTATGGATTTTCCCGAAGATAAAATGCATAAAGCAGAGCATCAGCCTCAGTTTTAAATGTTTTTACAGATACCACAGCCATCCTGCGCATTTATACATTTTTGATGGGAGCATTAGAGCATGAAAATCAATTCAAATTTCACTCTCACTTTAAGTCACTTTCTGAAGAGCAGTTTCATGCCAATCAGTTTTTTTCTTTTTTAGGTCAGGAAACATTTATTAGTTACATACTAGCATATGTACGTTTTTGTGATGCATTGGCTGTTTGTTGGGGTTAGGGGTTGAAATGGAGAACCTTGAACATTATTAATACTTGTAGTGAATGAAATTAACTATGTAATTGCTAGTATGAGGCTAATATGGCTTGATGTGTTCCTCATTTGTAATATTGTTTATAAAAAAACATTTATTCCTAGTGGACGTAATCAACATTACACACTCTAGAAAAAGAAAAAAAAAAAAAAAACATTACATATACTGCACAATGAGCATGAGTAGAACAACCAAAATCAGTTGATGTAAATTTTGATAGGATCAGTCCAATCCTGGGAATGGTATCTCCACGCAGTGCTTTTCAGATGTGAGTCACGTGACCAAAAAAAGTAAAGGGGCACCACTTGTTCAGATGAGGGATGTGGTCAGACACGAGAGGTTAATCGCAAAACAAATTCTACACATGGTTCAGGAGACACAAAATGGTGTATGATTTATATGGTGGTGTTGATCACTTTAATGATCCATGCACCCACTGTTTAAAAGTTGGGACCTGGCTATTAGTTGGCATTAACTAAAAGGTCTGTCAATAAAGTAAAGATGTGTTCCTGATTACTCCTTGGGGTCAATAAAGAAAATTAAAAGTAAAAAGACATCAGTACAAGACATTGCGTTTCTCACTTGGAGCAATGAATCCACACAGGTTGTAGCTGCCTTCAGAGGCAGTGCTCATATGTTTAATTTGTTATTTAATATTTACTTAAAAAGCCCATTGATAGTTAAGAAGGAACTTAATTTTTTTGTTCCACATGTCCACATTGTTCTCAGAGTTCTTTTGAAGAAGCAGCTTTGACTTTGCCCTTTGAGGAAGCAAAGGGTCAAAGCCTTGGGCAAAAGTATACAAAGGACGAATCACAAGTATAAGTCATATTTACTAGTGACAAGTCATAGGACGTTTGCCCAGACGATCAAGTTAATGCGGCCAATGAGGTACGAATTTGTTGGTTTTCTATGTCATGTGTGTTTTATGTATTAATTTTATGTATATTTCTACTTCATTGTGCGTAAGTTTATCATAATCCATCAGCTAAATAAATTTGCATTTCTTTTCCTTGGTTTTGATGGCATTGTTGATGGCACGGTTTGATGACATTATTGTTGACATCATTGAAAACATCATTGACATCATTTAAACCTCCCTCCTTTTCGCCCTCCTCCTTCTTTCTCCTTCCTCCTTGTTATGACTTCATAGTGTGTACGTGGACACTGCACACGTCCATAACTATGCAGAAGGAGGACGGCAGTGATTTATCCGGAGGCGATGGGCTGCTGCTTCTACAAACCGGAGAGGACAGCTGCTCTGTTAGCTTGGCTAACGGGCAGCCGACTCGCCGCTGCCCAATGTCCGATGCCACTGCCCGATGCCCGCGCCGCTGCCCGATGGCTTCAGCCTGTCCATAGCCCAAGCTAATGGCTGTTAGCCGCTAGCCTCTGTTAGCTTGACTAACGGCTGTTAGCTTCCGGGTCTTTCACGTCCGAGACCCAGAAGTGACTACAGGCTAAGGCCATTAGCCATTAGCCTGTTAGCTTGGCTAACAGCTGACTATTCGTTAACCGATTAATTCTCGTTGTGCGAGGGACATTTTTTGCAGTTTTTTTCTTCGGTATACAAATTTTTCATTGTCAGAAGAGTTCTTTATGTGAGGTACCACTGTATATGTTGCATTCATTTATGAATCTACACTACCAGATACATTCTTTTTGTTTTTTCTACTTTTTTCCTTTCTTTTTATTATTTTCAACATTGCACATTAATTCTGAAGAAATCCAAACTGTGAACAAACATATGGTATGTATAAATATGGAACTATGTTGTAAAAAAAAAAGTATAAAATCAAGTCAGAACCTGTTCTATATTTTAGATTGTCCAAAGTAGACACATTTGTCTTTGTTGACATCTTTGTACATTCTTTGCATTCTCTTATCAGATTCACCAGGTAGACACCCAGAATGGTTCTCACTTCACAGCTGAGTTAAAGGTGCCATCTACGATGTTGGGAAACTAGGTAGTAGCCAGTCATTCATGGCATAACTGATATAAATGATTAATCAGGTGAGCTGCCAGTCACCTCACAACCTCACAGTTAAGTCAAGTTAGTATGTATGTATGTTCTTACCTGTGCTCGATGTTGAAGGATCTGAAATGCAGGCTGTTTCTCCTCAGCCATTACGTGGTTAGATAAGCTACAGTTGCTGTAACGTATACAGCTACAACTGTTTTGAACTATGCAAATGAGTGTGTGAGCTCATGCACTCATGTACCTGTATGTAAAGCAGGACGGCTCTCACATCATTTACAGCCTACAAACAATTGACGACTAGCAAGCTTCCCAAAATTGTAGACTGCACCTTCAATTTGCCCCATTTCTGGCATTCTTAATGAGCTTTAGATCATTGGTTGTCTTATGCAGGGGAAGGTTCAATAGCCCCATTAGTGCTACTACAACTACTGTACAAATTCATATCATGGCAAGAAACACTCAATACTTTGAGAAATGAAGGTCTGTCTATCCAAAAAATTTTAACAACTTCTAATGTGTCACCAAGTGCAGTCGCCAAACGCATCAAACGCATAATACTAATAAACTTATTGTCTGCATCAGAGATAGCGCTTGGTCTTCTTTTCCTGGGATGGTCCTCATGAGTGCCAGTTTCATCACAGGGCTTGATGAGCAACTGTTTCCTGTCGTAATATGGATTTGTACAGTTGTTATTGTAGCACTAATAGGGCTATTGACTCGGTACTCACCCTTCCTCTGCACAAGAAAACTGATGGTCTGAAGCGCTTCAAGAAGGCGAGAAATGTACAGATAATCCTGTAAATTGAGAACTGTTCCAGGGGTGTGCCTCCTGAATCTTGAGAATGCCATGAATATGCCAATAGACAGTTTGATTTGGCATAATGTACTTTTAGAATCATGTTTATTGGTAGGAAAATGTTCTGTTCCTGATGGAAATGAGGGGAAACAACAGTTTCTAGTTTTAAAGTGTCAAATTGTGTCAAATCAAAGCACTTCCTTTGTATTGGCACTGATGCCTACAATCATCTGGTTACTTATAGACCATTTTCCTCCGAAGGTGTTGAGTTCTGCCTCTGACCCCCTTCACTCAAAGTGCTGAGCATCAAAGAGTC
Organism: Pseudamia nigra; assembly: GCA_029823295.1. Taxonomy (NCBI): domain Eukaryota; kingdom Metazoa; phylum Chordata; class Actinopteri; order Kurtiformes; family Apogonidae; genus Pseudamia; species Pseudamia nigra. The sequence goes on along the minus strand of JAQQAE010010980.1, from coordinate 3,150 downwards.
AATGCTGAGCAAGTGCTCCTGGTTTCTCTGTTTCAAGCTTTTCAGAACATGATATTTGCATCAGTAAGTGCTTTTTCTCTGTGTTTCAGATGGTGCTCACACATACTGTATTTTGTGCTCGGTGTTCAAGTTGGAGATAATGTATCATTACCCTGCATCATTGCATCCAGTGCTACAAATCTGTCTTGGTATAAGCAAGTTCCAGGGGAGCAACCACAAATAATATCCTCTTGGTACAGACATTCAGCTCCTTCCAATATGATGCACAAACCGTTTAAAGGCAACAAACAACTTTTGTTGATGCTGAAGCACATTGCTATCATCTCAACATTTACAACATCCAGTACTCAAATTCAGGAATTTACTACTGTGGAAAAACCAGCGTTTCAACCACTGACTTCGACAAAGGGATGTTGTTGGCTTTGGACTGACTCTCATTCTGCAATATTATGGAGATTTTATGTCTGCTTCTTTAGTAAAAATTGGTTTATGCCTCTTTTAACTTCCAGACACGTTTCATTCCACCAGCAGAAGGTGATCGACTCTGTGCAGCCAGGACACGCTGTGGCTCTGAACTGTATGGTTCACAATGGACTCATGAATGAAAACTACAAGTTTTACTGGTTCAGAGTTCAGGGATTCCTGTTTTAGGAGTTGTGTACATCCACTCAAAGTCAGTGTGTGAGAAGCGATGAGTCAAACTCTGGTGGACAGAGATGTGTTTACACTTTGTCCAAAAGGAATGTGAGTCTGTCTGATACTGGGATTTATGACTGCGCTGTGGCTCCATGTGGAAAGACTGTGTTTGGAAAAGGCTAGAGGTTGGAGGTGAATCTTTTCCATTTCTTTTCAGTTGTGAACTTAAATGACCAAAAACATACTTAACACTTTGTTTTCCATAGGTGCTGAATCCTCAAATGCATCTACTCCATTATGTATAGAGTTCTTAACAAATTTATTAGACCACCTTCCAGTGTACGTTTTATACCACAGTTGTTTCTGTAATGGTTAATCCATCTGTATCCACAAGTTCTTTAATCAAAATGATATTTATAATGCTAAAATCTAATTATTGAATTACTGTTTTAACAAAAAAATAGTAAAGCACATTATTTTTTAAATTAGGATGCAAATTTACATTTATGTATTTACTTGCATTCCTAATAAATTAAATTTGTCAAGCACTGTACATTCATATTTATTTTAAATGTACTTCTGAGAGGGGTTTTACACAATTCTTTTTAGTTTTATTGAGTTGTATCTGCAATGGAAAAATTGTAGTTTTAATCAGTTACCTAAATGATTATGAGTCTTTTTGTTTTTCTTTTTACACAGACTGTTTCCAAACAGAGAGGAATAACAGTCAGACTAACAGTAGAAATCAACAAAGCAATGACATGCACAAAATGTGAATTTCCCATTTTTGTGGGAATAATAAAGTATATCTATCTATCCATCTATCTATCTAAAAGTGAACAGCAAATTCAAAGATTCTTTTTGTCTTTGCGTATGTTTTTTTCTCCTCTATAGGGAGCATCTTGATGGATTGTAAGTGTGCAGTTGTGACTGTGTCGTTTATCCTGAACATCTTCTAAAGCTACTGTATATCATCTACAAACTGTCCAGGATGAAACATCTTGATTCTGGACGTGCAGTACATTTACCAATACTTTTTGGCCTGGATTTCAAAGCATCTGCCTCTGTGGTGGTGTCTTTCATATTTCAGCTGAACTCCTCCTTTACTGACAATGTTAAAGCTAATGACAATTAAATGTGTTTTGCAAAGGAGCGCAACTCCAGCTGAGTGCTCTAGGATACACCCCTGATGCTCAGGTTGGCATAAAATCTTAAATCCTCCAGTGCTTCTTGTTTTGCTCATAAATCTCATTCCTTGCCATTCCTTTTTATCCCCTACAGACTGAGAAGAGGGGTTCTGTGCAATATGATGCCCCGGATTTAAAAAAGAAGCAAAGTAAGCACAGGAGACAAGAAAGTGCAGAAGACAAGACCGTTTACTCCACTCTCAGAATGTCATTCAGGTGATTCATGATTCATCAAATCAAACCCTGTGGCCCCCAACTGTGGCTCTAGCAACTCTGATACCAGGGGTCTAGGGCCACAAAAATATTCTAAACCTTTACATGACATATGTTTAGCTGGGAACATGTGAACATCAATTTGGTTATTAGTTTATTCTTTTGTTTATCTTGCTTGTTATTGGTTTATTTGTATCCATTTTGTTCATTTTTGCTCATTTTTGTTTATTTTTTAATCACTCTATTGATTTTCTCTGATTATTTTAGTTTTTTTATATTTATTTACTTGACAATTTTGTTCACTCTGTTGATTATATTGTTGATTTGTTATTATCAATTTTTTTTCAGTTGATTTATTTTTTGAGTCATTTTTGCATTTTTGTTTTATTCATTTCCCTGTTTATTTTGCTGAGGTTTGTCTCAATCTATTCGATTTATATTACTATATTTTTCATAATTTTGTTTATTTTTTGGTCATTTTGTTAGTTTTCTTTTTTGTCTTTGTTTGTATAATTTATTATATTGTTTAATCTTGTTCATTTTCTTGATTTTTTTTTTTTGTTCATTTTCTTGATTTTGTGCTTGCATTTTGTCTTAATTTTTGTTCATTATATAGATCACATTCTCTTTTTTATTGAGTTAGTGTTTATTTTGCCCATATGACACAGGAGCCACTGGAGAATGACTAAAAAGCCACATGTGGCCCTTGAGGTTGCAGACCCCGGTCCCATACCTTCATATAACTTCTGTCCTTATAATACAAAAGCTTAAATTCTGCAGAGTGGAATGCCAAACATTACACCGTCTATTTGTGTATTCATGATCACTAGTTAGAATGTCTCCGTGAAGATTCTCAGTCATCCAGGTCATGGTATCCAAGGTGTGTGGTTTTCCTCCTGTTAACTGGACAGGAAATTTGGTTTGAAGACGTTTTGCTACCTATCCAGGAAGCTTCCTAAGTTCTAAATAATCTCATGCAGAGAACCAGAATTTATACTCTGTGGCTCAGGACACACAATTGTTTAATTAAAGTGCAACACAAAATAAAGCATAAACACAAAATGAAGATGAAGAAGCTGTTCACGCAGCTTCTTCATCTTGTCCCGGTACTGAT
>JAQQAE010010979.1:0-13840 GCA_029823295.1 Pseudamia nigra | reverse complement strand
CAAACATGTCGGTGCCATCACTTACCTGGGGGGGCGGGGAGGCGAGCTGTGAACTCTTGCTCCTGGCGCCAAGCACGTGGCCGCCAGGCCTAACGCTTGAAACGTGTTCCCTGAACAAATGCGACCTGTCTTCCAGAGTGACTTATACATGTTTTTTTCTTCTTCATTATGCATTTTTTGGCTCGTGCGACCAACATTCCAGAGCGACATATAACCCGGAAAATACGGTACTGTAATGTACTTCTGCCTGGAATCGGTCACGCCTTCTTATCTAAGCTTCAGCAGACCCAAAATGCTGCAGCCAGATTTTTAACAGGCACAAGGAAGTATGAGCACCTTGCCTCAGTTTTAGCCTCCCTTCACTGGCTTCCTGTTCACTTTCAAATCAGTTTTAAAATTCTTTTATTCGTTTTTAAGTCTTTGAATGGCTACGCCCCTTTTTATTTGTCCAATACGCTACATCCATATATCCCCTCTCTGACCAGTTGCTTTTAGTTGTTCCAAAGCCACAGAGGATGGGATCGGGTGTTTTCAGTTCTGGGTACCAAGCTCTGGAACAAGCTCCCTCTGCTGCTGTTGCTGTTTTTAAATCTCTTTTAAAAACACACATTTACTCCCAGGCCTTCATCCCAGAGTAAGACACTGACAGTGCTTTTTAGTTTTTGTTTTTCATTTTATTTTGTTTTTGGTAACCTTTATTTTAATCCCTCTGTTTTTACTTGTGTTTATCTGGCACTATCCTGGTTTTAATAGCAGTGAGGCACAGATTAATATTTTACCTGTCTTTGTATCTTGTTCTGTCTTGGTTTTATTTATTTTTGGATTTGATTGTACAGCACTTCGGGATGGCAACGTTGTTGTTTTTAAAGTGCTCTATAAATAAAGATTGATGGATGGGATATTACATTATTTCCTGTAGACTGTTGATGACATCCACTTGACTGGTTTTAATCACTGAAACCTGAAATTGGCCCCAGATAAACTACACTCAAGGTATTTAATAACACACCGCTAGATTTATTTATAAAATCACAGGTGTAGTTTGCGTTGTAAATGACCACTGATGCACAGTATTGTTCCTCATTACCTTTTAATGAATACGCTAACTTAATCAGGTACAAAATACATGAAAAAGGACCAAAAATGTCAATTGTTGAAGTACTTCAATAACCTATGGTGCTTATATCTTTACATGTGTTGGTCTATGGTGTGTGTCAATAGTCTCTGCTGCTGTAACGGTGGTGGCTCGGAACCTGTTTATGAGGTACATGAGGTTGGCTCCGACCTACAGTACGGCAGAACATGGCTCCTGGTTTCTGGTTGGTACAAGTGGTCGACCAGGTTGTGACACTGGTGTAAGTGCACTATTGTGGAGTAATGAACATTTACTGCTTTGGCAACTTGTCTGGTGGTCCACCCTGTCTCCAGCATTCCAATGGCATGATCCCAGTCAGGTTGCCCCTGTCGTGGCATTCTTACAGATGTCATTTTTCTCCAAAGTTGTGGTACATTTTTATAGGTTTGGGTGTGTTTATTTACTTAATGTTTATTTAAAAAGGACAATGTACATTAATGAACATTATTATAAAATATAGATGCAAATTTGCCAGAGTTAGCATAACTGCTAATTTGCATCTGTAGTCCCTTGGAAGGTTACACACAATACATCAACAAAACACAAAAACAACAAATAGAGTTTGATAGAGGAGTAGTCATTTGGTTGCAAAAGTGTGTTTTGGGACACAGGACAACTCGCAATAATCAGTCAAGTGTGGCCAAATGTAGATAAAGGCAACCATACATATATTTGTACAACTAGTTTTATTAACTGAGAAAAGCTCTTTCCATATTGGGCCAAAAATAACATGATGTCTTATTAAATCCCTTGAGTATAGATTACAGCATGAAAATGTGATTCAGAATTTGCATAGGTTTGAAATAGAGTGCATCCTTTTACATGCAGTATCAACCACATTAAACATACTTTGACACTGCATATGTCAGTAACAGCACAAAGGGAGAGCTACAGTAAAAAGGCAGGTATTCCCCTAATGAGGCCAGACAGAGGTTATTACAGGTCAGTCTTTAACGCTGACATAGATTTGATACAAAAAAGAAAAAACCCTTCTGCTCTCCTGGGAAGCTATACTTAAAACCAGCAAGGACAGAAAATGCTACAGTGAACTATTACACTACTCCAACATGGAATGTGATAAATTCCTTTGTTAACCTTTTAAATGTAACACATTGAGATCATGCTACAATACAAATCTACCTGATCACGTCTCCACACACCCTAATACTCATGCTAAGGGTTTTAGTTTTGAGAGAATTCACCCGATATTTGGTCTACTATAACTGAAGCATAAAGACGTATTTTGATTAAAATTAAATCACTGGGCAACAGCTGAATGAGTTCCACTCCAGTTACCACAGTTTCTTTGTGTCACTGTCTATTCAGATAGAGCTGAAAACTTGGCAGCCTCTGCAGTGAAATGAGAAGAATGACCACTTGTAGTCACACTGTTCAGTAGGCAAGACACAGCTCACAGGCACAGACAGAGGGCTGAGCTCTGATTCTTACAATGTGGGAAAGATGGAGGATGTAGCAACCCTTAAAACTGCTTTATAAAACATTAAACTTTTGCAGCAGGACATATCAATTTTGTGTGTTTTTTTTCTTCATAGCCACGTAACTTCATCATGCATTAATGTAAGAACATGGTTAAATCTTTAAAAGGGCCACAAGATGTCAGACTTCATTGAACTCAATCTAAAATTAAGGTTTAGGTCTGTAGGAGCATTTTCTGATTTCATGGCTTCAGCGGAGGAAAGCTGTTGGAAATACACAACTTTGAAACTGCTGTTACACTGAGAGTGTTTACAAACAGTTTGCCATACTGTACGTATTTGCCACAAATGTAGCTGCATTTGTCCTCTTTCAGGTATGTAACACCTGAGGTGCAGCGACTTAGTCAACTTGAACTAAATGTGGAAAAGTCTGTTCTAATAAGAAATGTACTTTTTTACATCAATGTGTTTCCCACAATTTCCTCCAAACCTACATGACTGCACACTCAGCCCAGTGTTCTGACCTTAATAGTGAAAAGATTTCAGTGAAGAGAAGTTGCGTCTGCATTTCCATCCATTCTTTTTTTGGTCACATTTTCAATTCCATGCATAAATGCGTACGTGGTAATACATAAATGCATAAATGTCAATTTTCTTTTGCTGATTTTCTCAAATGTTGTCAAAATTTGAAGTACATTTGAACAGAAACCTGCCTAGCGACTGCTTCAACCAAAGATGTTTTATTTTGGAACTGGATACCACATAGCACTAGCCAGTTCTCCCAGTCGTGACACATGTACACCCGCCCAGCAAGCATTTTCCCCACAGACCACCTGACATCTGACCAAAGAGATATCTGTAAAGCACACCTACCTGACAGCACACCTACAACTACAAATATTTCCAAACTACTGTTAATCTCATTATCTTTTACAACATGGAAAATTGAAATGTTTTAAATCATCCAAAGCTGTGACTGTAACAGTCTAAGCAGCCGTTGCCCCGACAAGAGAAGCACTAGTACACGTGGAGCAGCCCTAGCAGACTGCAAAACATAAAAGACAGACTAGTTTTTACCACCTGCCCCAATGAACATCTTTCCACTGAAAACAACAGGCACCAGTTTTGTATTGTGGGACTGGCTTCAATTCACAAAAGTGGAATCACAATCACAACCACATACATACAAAGAAACACACACACTCCACTGTTAAACTACTCTGTTTATCAATAAGAAGCAGGTACACTCACATTTTCTGCTGTCGTACTGGTTGACAGATACTATATATAGACACTGGCTGACTGTTCTATATTAGATTGATAAAACATCCAGGTCAGTGCCCTCTCTTTCTGCATGTCATGCCAGTGGCCACATTCACTCATGGTTGGCCCACGCCATCGAATGATGCGTCTACGTAATGACACCACAACTTAAACCAGATTATCTCGAGGCCAGTGACATCAATCCCACGCTCCACCCCTCCGGCTCCAGCTCTTTGCCGTCCAAAGCCATCTGGAGGTTATTAAAGGGCATTCCCTCTCATGAGTTCAACGGCCACACTGGCCACCACACAGCCTGCACCATCACCCTGCAGCTGTCACCTGGATCTGGCTCATCACAGGGACGGGCCTGTTCCCACACTTCAACACGACACAGTATCTGAAAATAAATGTGTGTGTGGACAACGTCGCGAGAAAAGTCTTCCCTTTGAAAAGACCAAACTGAGACAGCACACACTGAGGTTGAGACAAATGATTTATTGTTCTCCTTTATCACAAGCAATAAACAGAATCGAACAGTTTAGTCTCAAACACCACTGTGGAATTTCTTACAAAAGATCTTACAAAAGAATTCCCAAAATATTTATCTCAAGTTACAATGTTAAATCAAGTATAAATCACTGCATTTTTATAAAAGTGACAAATAAAAAGAGATACTGGTTCAGTAACTGTTTGCAGTGCTGGCATGATTTTGCTTTGATTAGGCTTTTTCATATGTGCGAACTGCCTGGACGCTCTCGAAGGTCAAAGTCTGTGAAGATGATGAGAAGCAAGAAAAAAATTACATTATCTCACTAAATATACAGCTCTGACTGTAATCCTCTAAAAACATATGCAAAGTAATATTTACATAATAATTTGGGGCAAATATGAGTGAAGCTGCTTTACATGAGCGGTTTAAACTGCGAATGGATCAATAAGATGACAAATACCAGTAATGGCAGGTTGTTATTATAGTCCAGAAATTATTCATTTTTACTTTCAGTTAGTCTTTCACATTGTTGCCTCCCATAGAAGAAATGACACACCTGTTGCAAATAAATTTATAAGACAATAATCAACTACTGTACTTTATTGACTATTAACTATTTCACAAAGCAAAAAAATCTCAATCTGCCAGAGTTTCTCAATTGGGAGGATTTGCATCTTAAATCATAAATATTATGCTTGGATTTCAGCTTTGACATCAGGTGATTTTAATTTCTTTTTTCCCTTTATTTTTTCATATATCATAATGTATAGTTCATATATATTAGAAATGCAAAAATAGTCTGTTACTTTTATAACTGGAAATTGACTAGTTTTATTTGCGTTATGATTTAATTTGATAGTTATTTTGGGTTTTTTCATGTTATATGAGCAAACCCTTGATTTACAGAAGCGGGAAATGTCAGTATGAAATCATGCATGACATTTCCAGCTTCTGTAAATCAAGGTTTTGCTCATATAACATGAAAAAAGCCCAAATAACTATCAAATGAAATCATAACTCAACTAAAACTAGTCAATTTCCAGTAATAATCCTCTATTCTATTCAGTAATATGTAATTTATTGGGTAATTTATTACTGTATTGTTCTACCGTAGTTAATTTATTTTTACCTTAATTTATCTGTTTATTACTCAGTGTTACTCTTCATGTACATCGTTGTCCACTGACATATGGCACGGGATTTCCCTCCAGGATTCATTAGGCTCATTCTCATCTAATCTTGCATACCGGTAATATGATTTGAGATTATCTCACCATCACCATCTTTCCATCCTTGATTTCTCGCACAAATTTGGTCTCTTTTCCGTCCCACCTCTGCGTGTGCACAAAGTTGGCCCCTTCGATGGTGAAGGTAGACTGCAATCAGAAATCATTTGCAATCAGTTTGGGTAAACCTCCTGTCCCTGCACAGAAACAGTGATGTATATTAAAGAGCATACTTTGACATTTCGGTCATCTGGAGTGGTCTCGTCAAACTCTTCTCCCAGTTTGGCTGAGAGCTCAGTGTTCCTGAAGGTGCTCAGGGTTTTCACCACTACTTTGTCTCCATCCTGACTGATCACTACTGTGGGTTTGGTCACATTACCCACTTGTCTTGTGGCAAAGCCAACACCTGCAAAAGAAATCCACAATTCAACCCTCTCTACAGTGACTAGTACTTTTTTTTCCATTAAACTGACCACAACCCATGCCAGTATTACAAAACTGTTCACACCGGGCTGCAGTACACAGTCTGATTCTTAATATGAGGGCTCACCCAGTGACTTCATGTATTCATCAAAGTTCTGGCTGTCCACCAGCTTCCATGTGCCGCAGAAAGCTTCCACCATGTTGCAGATGCTCTTGGTCCGGTTCGTGTCAAACTGTCACAGCCTCTTCTTGTAGTAAATCCTGAAGCCTGTCTCACTGCCAAATTAATACCGTCAAAGAGGGCAGGAGCTTAAACCCCAGCCTGGGAGCTGATTGGACGCTTCGGGTCCGCTTTGAACTGTGATTGGTCAGAATTTAAACGTGTTGAATAAAGAGGAATGATAATAATCTGTGGCGGAGTTTCACGTGTCATCTTTGGGGATGTGAGTTATTCTGAACTAAAAAGGAATAAAAAACTAACGCAGGTCTTAAAAAGATGTATTGAGATAATCATGGGCTTGACACGGTTTTTGCGAACACTGTAGTGCTGCTTTGACGGTATCTCTGTTATACAATATTCACTCAAGGAAATAATGTCGACGTCGTATCCATCTATTATGGGTTTTTGATTTGACTTTGGAGAAAAGGCTACGAAGTTGTAATAAAGACCACGCCTTATAATGACCCCACAGAATGAATATAAGGGTTTAAAATGTGCATTTTTACGTCCAAATCCATATTACTTGAAAAAAAAAATGTAGAAGCATTAAATCAGTTGACCTGGACGTGTCTGTTCGGCATTAATTTATATATCACTGGTTACATTTACATGCACAAAAACTGGTATTTTATGTCAGAAATGTACTAGTTTTAGTTTACTTTTGTGTTAATTTCATTGATTTACTGAAGCTGGCCATGGTGGCATGACAAATATATAAACCCACTGTAATTTAAAGGTCACATATAGTGCAAAAGTTTGTTATTTTTGGACATCGTGAAGCATTAACACCGGAGGAAAGAGACTGAGTTTACCTGGATTTCTGTCCTATATTTTTCATTTCTATTTTTAAGTTTCATCTTTCTAGTGGATTGTTGTTTTTTTCCCCCCCTTTTCACCTAGTATTTAATAGAAAAATGACAAGTAACACTGTTGACTGAAATGTAATATTTTGTTCATTTGGATTTTTATTAAATTGAATCAATTTACTGCACTTGATTGTTTTATATATTTTTCAAGTTAATTTCTAAAATGTTTTTTTTCTGTTCATTTCTGTTAAATTTATAGTTTTTAAATCCATTGCCTGTATTGCTTTGTTCATTTTGAAATTGAAACAACCTCATCCTTTTTAGGGAAATTCAATGGGCAAGCTCACGGATTAGAAAAATCAAATCTGAACACACCTAATTTTGGCAGCATGTCAGATTATCAATAAATTAGAACCCCCTCAGCCTCACCTGCAGCAGCTGCAATAAACAGCAATATTGGTCACTCATATTTTGCTTTTTTTAAATTGCATAATTTCTAAAAATGTTTCCAACAAAAATTAGCTTAATTTACTTTACTTTTTAAGTTTGTTCTTTCAATGAGTCTAGTGCATGTGAAGTTGTGTTTTGACAGTTACAAATTCAGTTTGTCCTCTTTTATCATCTTAAAGGGTTTGATGATAGGATTTGAATGTGAACAATTCATAGTAAAATACAAGCAGGTATCATAAAATCTCCTGTAGCTTCATCTACTGGTATAGGAACAGTTTGAGTAGAGGGAGTAGTTTATACATATGTCACATGAAATCTCACTCAGATTTTCATCAAGGAAGAAGGGCTTAAAATATAATATACAGTCAGTAAGTATTGTAAACAAAAATAGAAATACATGCATAGTTCTATGCAACATTGCACATTATAATAGTTAACAGTGTTTTCTTGAAGGCATACATGTAATTAGCCACAACAGGTGACAAAAGACAAAGAGGAGATGAAAAAACAGCACTAGCATTTATTGTTGATAAAATCTCAGCAGATACAAGTCAACTCAGATGCAACAACTCATAATAGAGAAGATCAATCTTAATCATAAAACCAAAAACACTAAATGAAATCACATGATAGTTTGTCAGTTTTCTTGCATCTGCTTTAAAAATAATCTGTTTGCAAAGTCATGGTACTGACCAAGGCCAGATTAATAAATGTAACAAAATCTGCAAAAGCCTAGAAACTCTTCATGACAAAAAAGCAATTCAGAACACAAATGTGTCATTTTTTCACAAATTGTATACAGAAGCATTTTAACTCCCTAAAGGTCACACATGATGCATGCAAAAGAAACATTAAATGTACCAAGACGAAAAGTAATGAAGGAAGTCAAAGAATAAATACACATTTAATTTGATTAACTATATACACTGTATTTCAGATGTGGCACTGAGCTATTCATTCACAGTGCCATAATGAAGTCAAAGTTAAAGGTTCAGCATGTGATATTTAGTGACATGTAGGGATGAAGAACCCTCCTCACGCTCACCTATGGTGGCTGTAATAGATGTCAAGTTTTGTCCATTCTGGGCATTTCTAGAAGGTGATATTAACCCTGATCTACAGTCAAACACAGGTGACAGTAATGGACCTGAATGATGCATGGCACCTGCTAAAAAAATCCCCAGCAACAACAAGAGGAAGTGTGTACAAAGATGGCAGACCTGACAATGGCAACCTGCAGATGCAAAGAGCTCAGGTCAGTCGTAGGAAATGAAAACTTTTTCATCGTCATGTGGGATTTTACAGTAAGAGAAACATAGTTGTGAATATTGTATTTCATTTTTGCTGTGAGATCCTCCTAAAATTGACACAATAGATTCTTAAGACAGACAGCAGAGATTTGGGACTTTGTAACTGTTAGATGATGTACCAAAAACAATTTCTGCTAAATACTGTAAGTAGATCAAGGAATTTACATGGTTTACATCCAGAGTGCAGTCTGATTCATTGTATAAATACTTAGTTCATTGTAGAAGAGTTAGATTGTGTAAAGAAATGTGAAAACTGTCAAGGAGCTGACAGAGAAAGGGCAGCGGAGGTAGATGTCAGAAGCAGAGAGTGAGGTAGGAGGACAGAGCAGCTCTGAGGCTTCTCCGTGTTAAGGCCCGTCTCTGCTTTTCATCATCACCCTTAAAAGCCCTCACACTACACCCACGATCCACTTCAGTTCATGGCAGTACATTAGAAAAGGTGAGCAGAATGTACAAATAGCTGATTAACTTCTGAACAAGACCCAATGTCTCCCAAGAGCAGAGCTTTTGCACAACTGCCAAGGCAAAAGTACTGGTATTACTAATGTCAGCAACGGCTGTTCCATGTTGAGGTCTGAGACTGCTTCACTTAATTCTGTTCTCTGAAGATGTGTGTGGTAAAAATGCCCTGCAGAGACTTGGCTGAGGACATTTTGTTCAATACGTCAAATTTTAAAAACTGGCTGCAGAGGGGAACAAGCACATGAATTTCAGTCCGACTGCTACAGTTCATCCATGACAGTATTTGGAAAGAAACTCCAGGTAGCATCAAGTTTAAGGTGACACATCAGGAACATGTTCATACTGCTCGTTAGAAAATTAGCTATGGATCCATGCAGTAAAAGTGATAAAATACAGAAAAATGTTTGATCACAGTGTCTTCAAATACCCTCTGGAAAAATGTGACTGTGTAAAAACAAAGAAATACTGGGCAGGTGGGTTAACTAATACCACACTGGGTCTTCTAATAACACATCCACTAATACTGCATAAACATCATGCAAGTTACAGTCATTCACTGAGAAACGGTAGGAAATTTAGGGTTTGATTTTCATCCATTTTCAGAAATTTCTGCACAGCACAGTAGAACAGACCACATTCACACAACACACACTGTCACACCTACTGTTGTGTGAGGGAATCGTCGCATCATTGTCTGCTTGGTCACCAACTGAGAAGACTGTTCATAATAAAATATTCAGCCATATCTCAAAGTAAAACTATATATTTGATAACCTAAGACCTCAATAGCTAATGTTAGCATTTAGCCATTTCAGAGGATATGATCTTGCACATATTTATTTAAGCCTGGAAGTAAAATGCACTGGATATAATAAGCTTACAATTTAAATATTTTGGAGTTTTTAAAGCTGACATTGTTTCAAGAGAATTCCTGCACATAACGGAATGTGGAAACAATATTAACACTTAAATATGTTCTGACTTCTAACATTTAACTTTTGTGACCGATCCCTGAGTCTTTCCTGTCCACTGATGGAGACCAACAGCAACAGAATTCTGATATTCTTCAATTTCTTCTACTCTGTGTGATGTAGCTACACCATCTTCTGTGCCTGCTACAAATACTAGTTTATTTCCTTCAGATTTTAATCATTATGCCTTTGTGACTTTTCAAAACGTTACTTCAAATTTGAATGTAATCTCTATGGCCATTACAAAGAAATACATGTAGTGGTGAGATTGTCATATAAGCTACTGAACACCAGAGCATTTAGGTGTAATAATCACTGACTGTATCCAGGGTTTTTTTTTTTCCAATCACGCCATCAAACAGCTAATGCTACTTAGGAACTGGTCAAATGTGAAAATTTGTCTGATTGTCAAATATTGCCTTTCTTTCAAATATTGCTGATGCCCCACCATATTTTCAGTATCTTCCATCTTTTCAGTTGCTGATAAATTGGACATAGTGAATAATAATGATTTATCAGATCCCCATTCGAGTTTCCCATCCTGAGTGTATTTTCAGAAATGAATGGCCAACTTCTGAATATGGTCCATTAAGCCTGGCACAAGACAGTGTGTGAATGTGGGTGTACATAGGTAGTGGTGATTTGTCCATGCACCAGTGGCTGCAGGGTGCTATCTGAACTCTCCAACATTGATTGAAAGTGCTACTTCTGGTTTCCTGGATTTGCCTTGTGCAGCCTTCTTCTGTTGTTCAGTACCATCGAAGCCTGCAGCCTGCTCTCTGCAAACACAAGAAAATATAACTTTATTGTAATACGAAGCACTATCAGATTTATTTTCACAGCTGTTCAGGGAACCCACCCTTTCCTCCGTTGCTCAGCCTGTTCTCTGAGCCTCTGCTGACCCTGCTCATCCTCTGCAGTACAGAAATCCCTGTTGTTGTCAATCAACAGGTTCTGTTAAAAAAAAAAAAAAAAAAATTAAACAATCTTTAACACCAGAGATTCATTTAAAAAATTTCACAAACAAAAAACATGTTCTAATACCTTGACACCTATAGTGTCTCCATCTTTCATGTGGAATGGTGCTCCCAGTAATGATTCAGTCCTTTTCTTCTTTTTCTTTTTGGAGACCTGCTGACTCTAAAATTAAATGGCATAACATTCACAGATAATATAGACAGTTTAAACAAAAAGAGAGAAAAGAGGCTTCAGGTGAGCGCTTTGTTATTTATAATCCCTCCAGTTCGATGTGAAAACAGCCAGATGTACTGTATTCCTGAAATATTAATGGCTTCTCTGTGCAGTTTCGTCCAATTTTAACCTTTGGACAAAGAAGGTTTTGGAAAAGTATAGGTTACATCTCGTCTTCCGCATCTTTTGTAAAATCACTGCTACTAAATGTACATTAGATTATTGATATTTGGTATCCATCCAGAAATGCACATACCAATCATTCTGAAATAGTAACCAGTTTTTGCTTTAATACATGTAAAATTCCTCATTAGTGTGTTCCTCTCATGTTTCCTTTTTCCTCTACTGACATTTTATCAAGTTGCACAGTTTTAATGGAAATATCTTGACTGTCATTGCTGTATTCCAAACCTCTCCAACTGAACAATTTGTTTCTCACCCAGCTCGATACTTCCTCCCAGCTGTGTTTGTCTGGCAGATGTTTCGCCATCAGCAGCGTGTCTGGAGACAGACCATAGTGTGCAGCCAAGCAAGTACGTAGGGAATGAGGTGAAGAATCCCGGGAAGCATCCCAAACCATCTCCTCTGGAGGAAAGTAGCACCTTTCACCTGGAATACCCATCTTCACATTGAGCAGCACCTCCTTAGGCCTTAGGACAGACACAGGGTTAAGTTTCCAAAGCAAACAAAGACTAAAAAGAAAGCAATGAGTTTAAGTGTTCAAGCCTTACCCAAGATCCTCCTCTTTCAGTAGCTGCTGCACACACAGATCTGCACCACTGCTCAGCTTCAACTTCCTAAGAAAATGTATAAACAAATCTTATTTAACCATGTAAGCTATTGATTTCACAAGTCTGTGGTAGTCACAGATCAGCAGTAATGGAACCAGGACTCTCAGAAGTACCCACTATTTTTCATGTTTCCAACACTGATGCATGTCAGACACAAATTCAGGTACAGTAGTTTCCTCTCAAACAACACCTTCAGAACTGACACTAAAAGCGGGACTGGAGCAAAACAAACAACTAAATAAAAATGGAACCATGGTACCACGTTCTACTGTTCCCTGTTTTCTATATCCTCTGTGGTGTCAAATGTGATACAAAACATAAGGACAGAAAGGTAAGTTTGTACTGAATGAAGCTCTTTTCAGTGAATTTAGAGGATCCAAGGCGTGTGGTTTTTTTCCATCGACTGGACTGGAAACTTGGTTGAAGACGTTTCGCCACCCATCCGGGAAGCTTCTTCAGTGCCAAATTTCAGAGTCAAATTTCCAGTCCAGTCGATGGAAGAAAAACCACACGTCTTGGATACTATGACCTGGATGACTGAGAATCTTCACAGACAGTGAATTTAGACACATTTTAAAAAGAAGATGAAGATGTCCATCTCAGCTTCTAAAGGTACCAGGCCTTTATTTGAGACATGCTTTTATCTGAGATGAGCCTTTCTTCAGAATTTCCCCTGTTAATGGAATACAATTGTTTACACTGTATGAAATTTGAATGAGACTTATATCAGTGTTAGGTCTTTATTTCTTATTTCCTGTTAAATAAGTAGAAATTGTAAAACTTGGCTCAAAACCTTATGTTTGCAAGGTAAAAGTACTTTTCCCATACATTACAAAATAAAAGCCCTACTTTATTTCAATAGATAGAGTGATTAACAGAGCTTTTATTGTGTCTGTATGAAATTCCTGCTGCTTTGGTGAACTAAACACCTGCAATAACACAAATCAGATAAATGATGTGCAATTAAAAAGCACATTTATGGAAACATGATACTAATGAATGTATTAAATGAAAGCACTAAAAGTGAAAATTATGTCAAACCAGGGCCACAATTATTCACCCATTCTGTATTTGAGAACCAGCATTTATTTGTTTGCATCAACTCCAGCCCCAACTGTTATTACAAAACCCAGCTTCCAAATGAATCTGGCTTTTATTTGAGGAAACACTGAATAAAATACAAAGCAGTGCAAGACCTGAGTGTGTGTTGTTGTCCTCTGAGAATACGTGCCAGTCGTCGTCCCTCCAGCTGCCACATCCGCAAGAAAGCAGCGGTGGGCACACACATATCCTGAAGTGCAGGCAGAGTCAACACCTGAAGGAGGCACAGACAACATTTTTAATACTTGGTAAAAAAAAAAAAAAGAAAATCACACATATGAAATGGTTAAAAAATATCAGCTCAGTTATTCAAAAACAGTGACATATACTCATTTACTAATGCCTTAGTGCAATAGTTCTGAAAGATACTTTTGTGGAAGCCATCTCATTTTAATTAAATGCAAATTACAAGACAGGTTACTGTACAAATCAGTGGCACTTTTATACACTCAAAGATATTTTACAGAACAAATGAATAAAAACAGATCTACTTAATTGCTTGATAATGTAATAAATAAAAATGTATAAAAGCTGTTAATTGTTGCCTTCATTGACACTGATGCAA
>JAQQAE010010978.1:0-13841 GCA_029823295.1 Pseudamia nigra | reverse complement strand
CAGTGAGAATCTACAATGTAAATAGTCAAAATAAAGGAAACGCATTGAATGAGAATGTGTGTCCAAACTTTTGGCCTATATTGTACATATACAAAAATGGGCATACTGTACATGACGTCAGTGTTGTGTATACTTAAAGCACATCCATCGCCCCCTGCAAAATAGAACTACGCAAACTATTCTAAACTATCCAAGCCACACAAGTCAATTAGGTATGTGCAAATGTGGGTGTGTGATATTTTATGTTTTGTACTCTCAGGTCTCTCTTGCAAATGAGATCCTGATTTCACTGAAACATCCTGACTAAATACAAATATAATATGGGAATTCAGTGTATAATTAATTTCACCAATTTATTCAGTAAGTGTTGATTATCTGCTGTTTGGGCTCTAAGAAGTATTGCAAGTCATATTATCATTGCGATATTTTACAATATTGTTGCACATTTTATATTTTCCTTGTGTCATTGCAGGGTTACTTTGTATAAAGCTGATGAATGTAAATGGTTACATTTCATTCTCTCTTGATGTGTTACAAGTGGCCCAAAATGCTGCTGAGCGTCCAGTTCTCCAAACGGTTTCGTAATCTTGATTTCCCATCAAATTCAGAAACCAGTTCTACATGCTGGTGATTAGAGCTTTGTGTGGCCACACACCTGCTTACATTACTGCTCATGATCATTCAAGATTTTTTTTCCAACCACATTTTTTCTTCAAAGATGATGGTTCCCCACTAGCCTTATATCACATGTTGCCAGCTGAAACATAATCACCCATACAGGAATTATCCAATGGGAGGCTCGTACCTATTTTCTTAGTTAAATCCAGGTGGTGACCTTTTTTTGGCCAGGCAGTGTAAAAGGAAGTTCTTCTTTAGAGACTGTGGATCCTAAATTTTTAAAGCATCTCCCTTTGGACTTAAGATGTGTGAGCACTTTCAAAAAAGCAGCTCAAGGCCTTTTGTTTAGTTAGCTTGGTTCAGTTTTATTTTATCTTGCCTTATCTGTTCTAGCTGTTTGTCCAGTTCAATCATTCATTCCTGACACTATAAAACAAATCTAATTAATAGTGGCAGAGCATTCTTCGCAGTGCATGTTCCTGCACATTATTTCCAGGGCATGAAGCGGAACGTCATGAGTTTCCTTTGACATATCATGTTTGCACTAGCCTACTTGTTTCAGAAAGAGAAATCAAATTACAGTGGAAGAAGCATGGCGCATTGCTTTGAACTGTGACACTGACTGGATAATGAAATTACATCATATTTGATGATGATTGGATGGGGAAAACCATTTGATGATTGCATAAATGATAACAGGCACAGGAATATAAAATTGCATGAAAAACCGTGTGAGGCAATAAAGTAGGATTTGCACTTCCACAATCAAAATGATTATGTATCTGATTAGTCTACTGCCCAAAAAAATGAAATACAATGAACCCTCTGAACTCTGCTTGTTATATTTTTAGACCTTGCCTTCACTGTTCCTCTGAATTCCACTCTTCCTTTGCATAGCAGTGGAATAATACCAACACATCTACCTCTACCCTACCATAACAGCATCAATTAAGCATCATTTTGCAATGCGTATTGTACAGTCTATATACAATGTGTCCATATATTTGCAACTACTAAAGTACTGTATATTTAGAGTCATGTGTGATTTGGAACAGTGACAGGTGCAGAGACTTAATATGGCAGTTCAGGAAAACTTTAAAAACTGCATCACAGGCATCTGTGGGTGAGCACATGGAGGATAGATACATTTTCCGCAGCTCAATACTTTAAGATACTGAAGCCACCAGAAGCCTGCAACCTGTGGATCTTAATAAATTGTTCTTTCAGAAATTAGCCTCCTTTCTAAATGCCCAAAAATATGTGTCTCACTGGTAACACGGTGAAACTTGTCAAAGATTTTAATGATCAGCTAGTGGTTTTATTAATGATTTTAGAAAAATGTAAAATTCTTAGATTTTGGCCTCTGTAATGTGAACATGTACTGTTTTCTTCCCATCTCTGTGATGGTAAACTGAATATTTCAGATCAACCAAGACATTTGATGTTTTTTTCTTCTTTTTTTTATAGATTATAAGCGTTAAAATGGATGGATGGATGGATGGATAAGTGTTTTTTTCTTCTTTACAAAG
Source organism: Pseudamia nigra (assembly GCA_029823295.1). Lineage (NCBI taxonomy): Eukaryota > Metazoa > Chordata > Actinopteri > Kurtiformes > Apogonidae > Pseudamia > Pseudamia nigra. Next base: position 11,694 of record JAQQAE010010978.1, on the reverse strand, counting down.
ACATCATGACCTATTAGACGCTTGTCTTATCAAGTGGAATTACTGTCTCGTGACACCATTGTTGCTGCAGCTAGGATGACCTCACTGAAAGATCATCATATGATCTTTGAGGCGAGTTAGAATCACAATCCAAAATCTGAGTTGCCATTTTTCTTTCTTATTGTAAAATTCAGGCGAGTTACAAAGAAACCAAACCAAGTTTTGCCTGATTTTCTGGAGGGCTTAGAATGCATTGTGTTGGCTTTTTTTCTCTTAACCATTTGTTCATAATTTATGAAACATATATGTATTATGACAACTTTGTGACTGTAACTATAAGATACAATTATAGGGGTATACTATATTATACTATACGATACTATTCTCATTCATTTTCTACCCTTTAATTCTCTCAAGCGTGGGGGAGGGCCCTGGAGACTGTCCCAGCTGACTTAGGGAGAAATCATACTGTAGTGTCCTTTGAAAATGAATATTAGGAAAGAATAAAATGTCATAAATTTTATTTATTTATCTAATGGAGCAATCTGATAATCACCACATGCCAAACTAAGACCATCCATGATATACTGTGATTTCCAAATAGCCCAGTCCTACAGCCACCTATCTATTAATCAACTACCACTTTAAAGAAAACTTCCTGATTCCAGCTTTTGAAACTTGAGTGGTTTCTTTGCTCCTCAGTGGAAGTAAACTGAACATTTCTGAGGTGTGGTTCAAGAAAAGATGCAGCTAGCAGGTTGGGCTTTGAGGAACAATGACTTTTTTGATTCGCTATCATTTTTTTTTTAGTTAAAATAACAAATCCAACTAGAAAACTGTCAATCTCTGAAGAGACTGCGTTCGATTGCTAAGTCAAAATAGTTGAACTTGCTGGAAAAGTGCAAGTTAAATTAACGATTCAGTGTAGCAATCAAAGGATCAAAGCACTGTCGTTCCCATGGTAACCACACATTCCGTTAGAGTTCTCCATTCATTTCCTACGGGAAAAATTTTTGTCAATAAACCTTAATATTTTAAAAATTACAAAGGTTAGACTTATGAAAAGCAACAGCTGAGATATCATGAATAAGATGGACAATGTGAAGTTTGAATGATTTGAATCGGACAAAAAATGTAAGATGAAAAAACGTACGGAATTTTAAGGAACAATAAAGAATAAAGACTAAAGACAAGAATAGTGGGATGCTGCATGACTAAGCAATCCCACTAATAAGAAAATACATGACAGGCTTTGTGTGCAGAATAATTTTATCTCCCTTTGTCTGCATTTTTGCTACTGTTTCTGTTGCTACTTGATAAAACATGTAGTGTTTCCCTTACAAGCATCCACTGTGATCTTTAAAGACAGAGCCTGCGTGACATTAAATCTCTCCATCAACATATTCCCTAATCTATAAATCCCCTTACATGTTTACTACTGGGAGGATCACGCACCAGTTCTGGGACCAGCTGTCTGACATGACAACTGTGATTTAGGTGAAATATATGTTAGTGACACAAAACACTGGCTGGCAGCACAAACAACAGGTTGCTATATTATTGTTTTTACTTACACCAAAGCAAGGTCAGAGGAGATGCTGTGGGGGTGAGGAGGAGGCCGTACGCTGCACCTATATGCAACAGAGTCATCAGGAAGACATTTCTCCATACGATGATCATGGGAGGTTTAGGGCCTGTTTTCTCTTTGTATGTGGGATCAAACGCATCTTCTCTGGTGGCCTCTGGACGAACGTCCCCGTTGCTGCTGGATGTGTGCTCCTTCTCCACCGCCTCCGTCATGATGCCTGGCTGCTGTTTGGTGATGCTCTAAGCGGAAACGAGGACACAAATCCCCGTCAAACAGCAAAAGATGACTCTATAAACACGTTCAGCGTGTGGAGATGGATTATTTTTGATCGCTAGCTTACTGGGCTAGCTGGTGAGGAAGAGGTGAATGATGATGCTGACTTCTGGCTGACATAACACGCTGGGTTGCATAACCGTGATACTGCAGCGGCAAGAAGATATATAAAGAGACACACAACTCACCTAACAGAGCAGCGAGGTTGAAATGAGGGTTAAATAGCGATTGAGCTCGGAAATCTACAACTGCAAATCCAAAAAAAAGGCAGAGTGATGTCTGTTCCGACTGCAGCTAAGGTATCAATGAGAGCAGAAGCTCGAGGCGCTTCGGGGGCAACCGACCAATCAGAGCGCAGGAGCAGGCGAAACTCGGGCTCTGATTGGCTGCCTGTTTATCTGCTGTTCACCTTTTATTCATTCTCCGGCCAGATGTATTTTTTTAATTTACCTCCCTGGAGGAACGCCGCAGCCGTCTAGACACGTATTGAGATGATGTAAAAACGACCCAGAGTGACACGACGAAAGGGATATAAAGTCATGACACTGAAAATACGTTTTACTGGAACTGAAGTCCACCAGTGGGTAGAACAGTGCCCCGCCCACTTTATAAAAAGGCGAATCTGCTCTGAAACATTCTGTACAAAGCAATCTCTCTAGACAGGGAGTGTTGTTTGAGCAAGGAACTGTAATCAATTTAATCTGAAAACATTGACTCGAAATGTCTTATTCGTTTTGTGCATTACTTTGAATGAATTACAGTTTCGATCCCATTTTGAAGAGGAGCAATAGATATGGGGAAATGTGCACTGGCTACTTAAGAGGCAATACTTTAGGGAATGAGAATAAGGTTGGGTCTCTTAATCCCTGCATTAAATAAATAATAAATAATACCATTTTTGTTCATTTCAAATGTGCTCTCTGGGTTTTATACAGGATTTCTGTGCACTCAAGCAACTCTCCCTATTCAAAATCCCTAAAACTTCCAAAGATTTTTGCAAGAATACCTTGAATTCAGTCCATTTATTCAAGCTTCAACTTTACTGTCATGGGCATGGCTAGCTCTCAGTCCAAAATCTAAAACTAACATCAAATCCTAAAGGTAAAGACTCTCCTGAACTAACCTTAAAGCTCGTGTTTAACGTCAGTGAGTTCATCAAAGTAATTCAAAATGCAAAAGACATTAAAAATGGGAACCAGACTAAAGTTAATCTGCTCCTGATAGTGTGTTCATTTATGTGATCTATAACATTCAAAATATGAAGAATGCAAAATTGGTTCTGTTACCATATTGCCAAAATAAACAGTTACTCCTTACTGTAAATCATACTGTCGAGGGTTAAAGGTCCAGTGTATAATACGTGGTGATATCTAGTGGTGATGTTGCAGATTGCACTGCTTTGACCCTAACATGCACTGGTTGAAAAGGCCCTTGTTAGAGCCAGTGTTTGGTTTGTTTAGTCTGGGGGTATTTAAACTGCAGGAGTTTAAATCACAGGGTACAAAACACCAGAGTTTGAAAATACACACCTTTCTTCTTCTCTCCTTGCAGTCTACCAGCAGAGTTAAAATAAGTGAGCTGACAGTTGTGTGCTGTTATGGAAAAGTTTAGCCAGTTTCCCAGGCTTCTGTGTTGGAGCATGGAGAAGAGTCACATGTGAGAATTCTGAACAGTGGTCAATATTTAAACCTGGCAATTTCATGTTTGACTTCCGTGCTGGTCTGAAAACGTCTGTCACAAATCTGGACAAATCTCCCCCTGCATGCAGTAGATTTTCTGCATTACTAGAGAAACAGAGACCATAGAAGTGAGGGGAGGAGCCCACCTGAATTAAAGTACTGTATACTGAAAGGTAATTATGTCGTTTTTGCTCAGTAATGTGAAAAAAACTGTCAAGTACTGCAGCTGTAGCTCCAATGTACACTTTATAGTAGATGTCAACTGCTAGAACATAGAAAAGGTATATTGAGTCAGCAATCCCACGCAATCTCGGCAGAGATTGCAAATTCTCTTGTTAATACCTGTTATTAATATGTCAGCTGAATTACAGTATACCCCACAATAAGTTACTTATGCCTTTTATATAATACTTTTTTACTCTTACTCAAGCACTTGTTTTTAGGAGTACTTCAACTTCTACTTTTCTCATTCTAGTAATACAGGAACAATATTTTACTGTTGATCCACCTCTGGCTGTGTTGTGTTGTGTTGAAGAGCGTGTGGAGCTGCTTGTCCTCCTTTGGAAAACAGGGGATTTGTCTCCATCTAGAGGTCACATAAAGCATCGCAGCTCTGCCTCTTCGTTGATTTCAAGTGTGAACAATCATTCACGCTGTTTCTGACACCTCTCTCCACTCACTTCAAATTGTTTTCACACCCTGACACGGCCTGCCATCACCTGCCACCTGTCACTCATGTCATTTCCAGTGTCCCCGTGACGTCATCACCCCGCGCCTCTATTTACTTCTGGTCCAGTTGCTGCTGCCGCCGCCGCCGCCGCCGCTGCTGCAATGGAAGTGAACAGGGACGAAGCGGAGCGCTGCATTGACATTGCGACCGAGGCGTTGATCAACGACCAGCCAGAGAAGGCGCAGAGGTTCCTTGACAAGGCGCAGAGACTTTTCCCGTCAGAAAAAGCAAAAGGTAAGATGTCCCAGTCTCAATGTGAGCTAGAGGAGGCGCAGCATCACCTACAGCAGCATCATGTACATCTGGATGAGCTGCGCAGCGCGACACGGGCCTTTGATAGCACCGCGGCTAACCGGCCCAGCCACAGCACACATACACACTGCTGCTCCAGGGACAAACATGGTGTATTATCCAGTACCTACCTACCTATCACATGATATACACTTGTTCTGATTTATTTCTCTGGATATAATAGCACCTTTTTGGAATAGCCCCTTCAAGTCATCTTAACTGGCACTGTGGAATGTGATCTGAATTTCTGCAGGACAGGCAGTTGATACTTTTCTGGTGTTAACTGAACAACTATAGCATTGTGCAGCTTTTGTGCAGACTGCACCATTTGAAAAAAGTCATGCTGTGATTTTTATGCACACTATTGCAGTTGTAATGTGTGCAACTTGAGTGTGTTGGATGTCACAAAAAAAAAAAAACAAAACACGTAGCAGGTCAAACACAGGCGTCTGCAACGTTTACAAAGAGCCATTTATGGGCCGAAAAGAAAAGTGTCTAGATCTGCAAAAAATACTCAAACCCTTTATGTACCATTTGAAATATAGTACAGTATATGTTTCAGCCCATATCATAGTAAGACCAATTTTATTATTGTTTCATTGTTTTATTGTTCATTTTGTGTAGTAATTTGTTCATTTTCTGGATTATGTTTGTGTTTTTGTGTTGATTTGTGTGAATTATTTCACTGTTTATTGTGTGTCGCTTATAGTCGTTTAATTGATTATTTTGTTTCATATATTGCTCATTTTTTAATCAGTTTTCATTCAGTTGATTTATTATTTTAGTCATTTTTCTTGATTGTGCTGCTCAGGTGCGTCGTAATTTGATTTTTTTCATAATAGTGTTCAGAATGTTGCTTGTTTTTATTTATTTTTTATTCATTCATTGTCTTTTATTCATGGGGGACGATTTCATTTATTACATCATTTAATCTTGTTCATTTTCTTGATGGTTTTGTTCATTTTGTAGACTATTTGCATCAGTTTTATATTAATTTGTGTTCATTATGTAGTTCTTTTTATCTTTTTGTTGATTTAGTGCTTACAGTATGTTCCTCCTTTTGGTTTATTATGTGTTACTTCCATCACTAGACAAGGCCAAGGCGCCCCTGGGGAGGGGCTTAACAGAGGGTACGGTGGTGCAGTACGGTGGTAACACTCAGGCCTTGCAGCAAGAAGGTCCTGGGTTTGACCCTAACGCCAGCAGGGGCTTTCTGTGTGGAGTTTACATGTTCTCCTCTTTGTCTGCGTGGGTTCTCTCCAAGTACTCCAGCTTCCTCCCACAACCAAAAACATCCACTAGGAGAATTGATCACTCTAAAATTGTCCCTCGATGTGAATGGTTGTTTGTCTCTGTGACCCAGGCCCAGTATCCGGCCCACGTTGTCATTGCAAATGAGAAATGATTCTCAACTGACTTACCTGGTTCAATTAAAAAAAAAAAAAAACAAACAAAAACAGCCACACATGGTCCTGGAGCCACAGGTTGCCACTACCATAAGGAATACAAAATCTGAAAGAAATACACTTAGAAATGCATGTTTTATACATGATCTAACAACAGAATTTGTGTTTTTTTCCACCTCTGCGAAGTAGATCATCCTAAAACCTCCTAAAACCTTCCAATTGCAATTACATAACTGATTACGCTGATATTGTGATTAGGATTATAACTGGATAATTTGTGCAGCTCAAATTCTATCATCTGTCCACATCATATATTGTTTTATTTATGTTAACATCTAAATGCAGCAGTGGATTGTAAGGAAGTGCTTGAATAAATCATTGCAGTTTTGTTTTTCCTCTTCTTTATTTGTTTGTGAGGTCTGTGGCAGCTGGCTCCTTTCACTTGTGTTTACTCACAGCAGTTTGGGTCATGTTGTTTTCACAGAGGTGTGAATTTAGCTCTCAGAATTGCTTTCTGGGTAATTTCTCACCTGTTGTTTTTGCTGTTAATAGCACTGCTGGGACTTCACAGATGTATTTACCATGTGGCCGTCCCTTTGTCCTCCTGCTCTTACACAATTATTTGTTAGAGAAGCAAATAAATCAAAAACATATTTTTACACAGTGCTTTTCCCTCTTCCACCTCTGTCCAAATGCTTCTTCCTCTTCCACTAATAAGTAATTGATGGGTTATGCATTAAGACTTGCAACTAATGATTGTTTTTTTATTGACTGATTGATTTTTTTCATCTAGTCTCAAGTTATTCTGCTTATGAAATACAAACGTAAAAGGCATCTATGGGACTTGAATTCAGTTATATACATGTAAGATCCTAAAAGTCATTAAACTGTCTTACCTTATCTTGAATTGGCCAGGTCTTCATTTATTCTTATTTATTGATTTATTGTTTGTCTGTGAGGAGTGTAATTCCACATTTCTAATGGTTAAATCTTTGACTGCACATAATGTTTGCCTTTTTACTTTAAGCATTCAGAATGTAGATTCGTTCATTTCCTTGAATATTTTTATTAAAATCTTGCTCAGGTATTGGATTATTTTGTTAAGTTATATTTATTTTATTGATGAAAAAAAATGTTTTGTGAAACCTATGGTTTTTGTGGGTTATCTGGGCCATTTTTATGCATTTTCTCCATTATTGTCCTCATGTTTTTGCTTATTTTCTTTGGATTTGTTAATTTGGTGGAATTTTTTTTTTTTTTAAGATGGATTTCTGCATTATTTAGTAATATTTGTTCATCATTGATCATTTTGACCAGTCTTTGTTTGTAAATTTTTGATATTTGTTTCATTTTTGTTCGTTTTGTCCATTTTGATTTAATGTGAACACCAATGTAAGTCTCGTGTTGATAAATTTTAATCATATTTAAACAGTCAAATATATAAAAATGTTGGATGTGCCATGGATTATTTTGCAGCAACAGTTGAGATGTTATGCATTAATTGTTGGAAACGCGGTCTCAAATTTTGTCAGAAGTGTCCAAAACATGTCTTTAAAATCATTCAGTTTAAGTATCTGATAACAGTAGACATTAGTACTATTAGATGCAATATACAGTACCATGATGTAGAGATCTTAATTGTTAATATAGTCATGGTTATCTGCTTTATGGCTTCCTTTTTAAATTCTGAGGTGAATATGCCCTGTCACAGTATCCAACTGTTTTTACAGCGCTGCAGGGTCTGATCGCAAAAAATGGATTTAAACCCAGACACGACAGCCACTCACATGTCAATGGAACATCAGGGCCTCGGCAGCGGCAGGCGACCCGTGAAGACCCCAGACCTGAAGAGAAGCCATCGGAAAACCAAAAGCCCTACACTGCAGAACAACTAGAAGGTGTCAGGAGGTATGTTAAGCTCATACAGAAGTGCTTCTGTTAAGCAAGTAATTGTACTTTATGTCAGATTTGTACGTGACATAAATGAAGTTGGAAAATCATGGATGCGTGCTGGAGATCCGGCTCTTTCGGAACGTAGGCAACTTCCAAACACGCGCTCTCTACATGATAACATCAATACGTGGCATTTTGCATGTATAAACAGTGTAGTGACATGCAATGGATGAAAAATGAACAGTAATATCTGTTTGACTGATGCAATATGAAACAAATACACCAGAAATTAGCCGCATTCATTCAGTTGTTTTAAGTGGCTGCCATATTGTATTTTAAAGTCATAGTTGGTGGGGTTGCTTCAATTTTCCAAGTTGGAATTCCGACTTGTGGAAAGGTTCCAGTTGAAATTCCTCACTAAGAAAACAGAAATTCCAGCTATTAGTCTGGAAACACCGTCTTTCAAATAGTCTTTTTTGTTGTTTCCTTACTTGTCCAGATGTGGACATAATACTATATGTGTAAAGACACTGAGGACATAGAGGGCTACCATTAAAATTATGTTTTCTTTTCTAGGATAAAACAGTGTAAAGACTTTTATGAAATCCTTGGGGTCCAGAAAGATGCTCCTGAAGACGAGCTCAAAAAATCATACAGAAAACTGGCTTTGAAGTTCCATCCAGACAAGAATCATGCTCCTGGTGCAACAGAGGCTTTCAAAGGTAAAAAAAAAAAAAACTGCACTCATGTCTAATTAGAGGCCAGTTTAATGTGTTGTTTGTGATGCAGGCTTCATTGTTCATCTCTTGCACAGCGATTGGGAATGCGTATGCTGTTCTGAGTAACGCGAAGAAAAGAAGACAGTACGATCAGTGCGGAGAAGAGAGGAGACATCCTTCGAGACAAGGCTATGACAATGGAAACTTTGAGGCTGATATCTCCCCCGAAGACCTTTTTAATATGTTCTTTGGAGGCGGATATCCAGCAAGTTAGTCTTTAGATTTGGTCTTTTTACTATATATGGGTCTTTATGTTATTGTTCTTTGTAATTGTGGCTCTGATCTCTCTGTTCATCTAGGTAATGGTCATGTGTACACCAATGCGAGGATGCGACACCAGAGAGCAGAAAGAAGAGAGCGACAGCGGGATGTGAGCATGACAATATACACTGTCTGCAATACACTGCAACTTTAGCTTTGATAATGGCGTGCATGCATTTCCATCTGGAGCTGCATTCATTTTTGGCCAAGATCTTGTACGTACCGATGCACAGTCAAAGCAATGTGTAAAATCTTCACCAGCAAATCCCAAAGATTCTCAGAGGGTTAGGACTCTGTAGAGGCCAATCAATGTGTGAAAATAATATATCATGCGCCCTGAACCACACTATTGCTGTTCAAGCCCCAGGCATTGCCATCTTTGAATCTGCACATGCTGTCAAGGAAGAAAAAAATCCATTGATGGAGAAAGAAAAAAGAAATGAGAAGCTGCTCATTGCAACAGTTAAGATTAAATCAAGTTTTGCAGATGAAACATAGTAATAAATGTTCAATGAAAGATTCTGAGCTACTGCATTTTCTTTCGTCTAAGGACTTTTGTCAAGGCAATGCAGTGTCAGACCTCCTGCAGTTTACACTTATACCAGCAGGGGGTGAGATTTTTTCATCTATTGGAAACTTCAAGAATGAGGCCAGTGTTATTTATCATAAGCAACATTTGTGGTGTATCTTTAAACACTTTAACACATTCAGGCCATAAGAAAATACACAAATGAGACTGAATGAAACAGCAATAAAACAAAAGTAGGGAGAGATTTAAGCAGCAGAAAACAATTTAAGTGAGATGCCATCCAGCAAATTTATTTATGGTGTGTAAAGGTTGGTCTCTGCAAACAAGAAAACAAAAATACTTAACCATAAATATATAAGAGATGACTCTTAGAAATGTTCACTTTATTCCAACAGCCTAATGTCCAAAGATGATGCATAAATGTTTATTAGTTGGAGGACCATAACTTGGAGATTTTTTCCGGGGATTTTCTGTGTAGAGTGTTATATATCAGTACGTTTTCTCACAAAAGGCCTCTGTAAAAAAAAAAAAAACAGTACTAGATTAACATTAACACTGCACTGGATATTTGTTAGAAGAGGAGCAGTGGTCTTTTGAACTAGATGTATGTATTTGTGCAGTAAACAGACTGTATTATGAGCCACGGTTTGTTTAGGAAGAAAATTCAGTAATTTCCTAAAATTGTAGTTTGTATCAAACATACAGTATAAAAATATATTTGTTTTCAGCATTAAAGGCTCTACACTGACTACTAGTGGAAGCAGGAGAGTTTGTATGAGTCCAACTGAAATACAGTAGGAGTTTTCAACACATTTTGATCCAGGCACCATTCTGACTGATGGCTTAAGAGGCAACTTGAGGACCGGTGTTGAGATTATTTTTTTTACCTGCAGTGAGTTTGTCTATTCTTGTCAGTACAGTGGCAGATGTGGACAGTTTTATACCATTGTCTGGCTCCAGCCTTGCCCTGTATATTCTTCAGGTATGCCAGTGTGGAGAATCCATATGTAGTTGCAAAAGCTAAAAAAAACACCCAACTGCTTTTGTAGCTCTGGAAATTCAGCCCAACACCATCCATGATGGTGCTAGCTCAACACTGAAACTAGATTAGATTAGATAATTATTCATCCCCAAGGGAAATCCACTACGAGGCTTGGGGCCATATGGAATGCCCTCACAGACCACCAGGGGGCAGCAAGCCACTGGTTGAACTACTGTAAAATCCGGGCTATAAAATGTGTGTTGAGATGCTGTGCGGCTCAACACACAAGTGAAATTCATGACGGACGATTCGTCTTTCTTGTTAACAGTCCTAGTGAGAGGCAGGTCAAGTGTTGAAGGTACTTCATCCATATTTATGATGTCGCCTGGTCCCATGAGTGAATTTGGCGAAGTTTGTAACTTTTTCCTGGTAGTCGGGAGGGAGTTGCTGACACAGAGTTGTCCAGGCCTTTTCGTCTTGTAAATCTTAGACACCATGGATGGTTCACCTCTAAAGTCTTCTTTTGGGTGGTGATTGTTTTTCTTTCAGTCAGGTCTGCACAGTGGAAACACCTCAGTCATCTGCTCTCTGTGTGTTCACCCAGTCTTCAAGAACATTTGCAAGTTCTATCAAGTTCTGCTTTTCATACCTCTGAAACATTTTGTCGTCTTTTTGCATTGAGTCAGTTTTTCATGCTGTCATCTCCAACGTCTCACCATGGATTAATTGATGTCCAGCTTAAGTGCTACAGCTCTATTTCCTTCTTCGGCAGCCAGGTCGATCGCGTTTAACTTGAAAGCTGCATCATATGCATTTTGCCATGTGTTTTCCATGATGAGGGTATGAGGATGAAGCGCAAAATGACTGATCTGAAGAACTCAGTGTGCATGCATTTGAGTTACCGTAATTTGAACAGTTCCATTGGTCCACTGTGACCTATGACCACTAATTTCATTGGTCTGAATTTGCGGCTTGAAGCTCCTTAGCCAGGAAAAAGTCATGGATTGGCCACAGCAACTTTTATGTCACAGGGTTCAAACTGAAGGAAAAAAGTATTGGCTTATAACCCGAATTTTACAGTATATGAAGATGTGATGAACACGTGCGCTGTGACCCAGTGCACTCATTTTGCTCAGTGATGGGGTTTTAATAGTTTTTGGGTAATAATTAGTGATCGACCGATATGGGTTTTCCAGGGCCGTTACCGATTATTAGTAGCTAAGGAGGCCAATAACCGATATTTGGAGCCGATATTCATTTGCAGTAAAAGTGTAAAAAATTGGCGTAAAAATGTTGAATAATAC
>JAQQAE010010977.1:0-13841 GCA_029823295.1 Pseudamia nigra | reverse complement strand
ATCAATATATCAGAGAAAATTATTATATTTATTGTTGTTATTTATTGTTAATAATTATTATTATTGTTGTCATTGGTCGTGTCTGTGTTTCTCAAGATAAGGCTGCAAGGCTTAAATAAACCTCAAAACCAAATAAATATACATACTGACAAACGTCTAAAAGACAAGTTACAGTTCAATTCCTTGGTCTTATGCATTCATGTGATCTCTTCTTCAAATTATACAATCAAATACCGCTCTTTTGTGTAAGAAATCACTAAAAGAGATAGAAAACTCAAATTTCTTCACAAATTCTTGCCTGCGGTGTTCAAAAGCACAGAATGATCTGTTTTGCTGGAACCACTCACATGCAGATGATTACCCATGATAGCAGCTTTCTCGAACAAATTTCACAAACTGGAAACAAAAGGCATTTCGCTGCCTCTTGCCCGTCTTTGTCTTTCTTTTGATACGGTTGTGTTTCTTTTGAGGTAGCTATAGGGGAAATAAAGAGTAATTTCACATTGAGTACAACTTTCAAAGACTCCACAGAAAAACCATTTCAGCAACGGAATGAAGCTTAAATTCGCTCCAGGTGATGAGACGTAATGTATTATTCATCGAAATGAAGTCTTTCAAAGTTCTTACTTTTTCATTCACTTCATACAATCAGATGGAGTAAGGGAGAAAAAAGAGGTGGGAGTTTGGGAAAGCGAGGGAGGGAAATGGAGCCATTCTCTGAGGTATGACAGCCCTGAAGGCTTGATGCAAAGCACCGTGCTGGGCTCAGGGGATTAAATGAGTACCCACAAAGATAGCAAGCAGGAGAGGGAAATGTGTAGTCAAAGGCAGGTGCATCTTTTAGGACACATTTCCACAGGTACACAGTGTGCAATGAAACAAAAATATAACTGAAGACAAGGAAAACATACTCGGGAATGCATGTAGTACACACTGATCTGTGCAAAGAGGTGGCAATGTGTCTGTGAGACTCTAAAGTAAAATGTAAAGTCTTTATTTATTGATATATGGCTGGAAGTAAAGCAGATGAGAACTGTTAAAAAGCTAAGTCAGCTCTCAGCCTGCTCACTGTTCAGACACTAGACAAAATGTGCTTTCAAAGCCAAGACGGTCTGCTTTTCCTTCTCCTGACAATTTATCCATCTCACTCTATTTCAGTTTCAATTTCAAGGTGTGTTAGTGGCCACACAGATTTATCATGAAAAAATGAAGTGATTATTTTGCAATTGAGAGTAATTAGTAATATATCTGAAAACAACAAACTGTGAAAGTGTAGAAGGGTCAAATTTATTTCTTCTGACTTTTGTTTTCTCCTCTGTTTCGTCACACTAGTTGCTTTACGACTCCAGAGATAGTACTATATTTGCTTTCCATTTTCACTCAACCCCACACTTGTCACCTCATGGTTCTCTGACTCTGCCAAAAACAAACTTAGAAATGGCCTGTACTTTTAAAACACACAATGATAACAGTATAAAAGTAGAGTTCTGTTTTTATTGAATTGCAGAAGAAAGTGCAAGCACAACTAGCCAACCAATAAATTTTATTTTGAACTTTGTACCAGAACATGAAAGCTCAACCTTTGGTGCAATGCAGCATTACAGTCCAGGAAACCTGTTTTCATATACTGGGGGTGAAGTATGAGATTTTTTTCTTGGCTCCAAACTGAGTCATGAGTATAGCTAATTATTCCCGTGATTTACATAACTTGCATATCATTTTTGCCTACGGTGTACTGTATGTGATATGTAGGGTATGTGTGATAAATTGTATACAGAGTTCTGTTAATATGGGTTGGGCTCATAATGCAGAGTCAGCACTACTCCATACCTGAATAAAATCAGCATCTAATGAGATGGATTACACATTACTGAGTGTTAGTCTACATCATATGAGCTGTTCTTGCATATCCAATTTTTTGTATGTAATTTTTTCCTAAGCAGTCTAATACACCGCCTTTGCTCCGGCTTCTCTATAGGGAAATTCACCATACATAAAGGAGGATTATGTCCTTTCTGAATACACTATGCCTATTTGTGTGTATTTCACTGCACATACGCTCTGTGTTTCTATTAATACACAACACAGACTCAGCTGCACGGCTCCACCCATCTTGTTTGAAGCCATGAAACAGGGCCAGGAGGAGTGAAAAGTTACCTTGTTTATGACGTGATGAATCTGGCCATTTGCCAATGTTAATGCCTCAAACAACTTTGCACAAATGTTCAGAATGATCCTGCATTTGTCTGTGTTTCAAGCCACTACGTGAAATAATATGTATGATTTTTGCATACCTTTGTTTTTAAATCAAGTGTGTGCAGGGCCCGATGGGTTAGTGATCCAAATTCCAGCTTTATCCTACTTTTTCAGTATCATGTGCATGGTATACTTCTTACCACAGTAAATCTCCTTGGTAACTTATCATGCAAATCCAACCTGCTCTAGAGCAGTTTAGGTTCAACAAAGTGGATCAAAGTGTTTAAAGCACAGCCTACAGACTAAAAACAGAAACTGATTAAAATGCTAAAGCCGCTGACTTGGACATGTAAGATTTGACAGTAAGTCTACTTACTGCTTAACGGAAAGTATAAGACAAAAATTGTTTTTCACATCATAGAAATACAGCTAAGTATCACATTAATTCACCCTAGGAGTAGTTAGTTTATTTTGCTGGCTTTGCTTCCTGGTTTTGTCTGCAGCTGATGTCCTCGTAGCTGTTTAAAATGATTGTTTTTCCATCTTGTAAACCCATTTTTTACGTGATTTTGAGCCACATCATTTAAGAGTCAGACTAGATTTCGGCTTTGTTGGGCATTGCTTACCATACAGCGTACAAGGGCTCTGACAACCACGTATCTCAGATGGCTGTTGGGTGGTTGGCTGAATTTCTGATGTTTGAAATTTCAGATGGCACGTAGCTGTTGTACAGTCAAAGCAGACTCGCGAGGTAATTCACCATTGTCAGTGACGTTTTTTTTTTTTTTTTTCTCATTGCACCCGTGCATGTGAAAAGGCAAACAGAGTGTCTGACAATGCTATGAAAACACAAAACTCAATAGAAAGCACAGAGGCTATCAAGTCAGCATTAATAAAAATTGAAAGCTTATTTCCAGGTGTCTCTGCAGAATGGACAAGCACTGTCTACATCTTCCAACCATCTTTCAAGTCCATATGCAGCAGTGGCTTTAATTATCAAGACAGCAGACTTCAGCCTTGTTAGCATTGTTGTTAGCACTCATAGTATTTCTTCTATTTTGGGTTTCAGCAGTGGTTAATAGGGTCCTGCCTTGGAGCTTTCGGGCGACTATTGACAACGATGTACTGTACAATGTGAGGTCAGATCTTAGGCTTACATTGCACTCAGTCAACTTGCACAGCGTGAGGTATAACAACATATCTAAAATCACACGGTGTATTCCTGGCTTTATTGTGTCTATAATTGTTTGACACGTTGATCAGAGTAATGGAGCGAGAGAGAGATCCTGGGTGGCTGCACTTGTTTCATGATAACCCTGATGTCTTGTGCTGGAAACTCATTTGTTGATGTGAAATGGCTGTATTTGTAAGGTAACAGTGTGTAGTGTTCCACCCTGTTACTGCTGTAGAGGAATAGAAGAGACGCATTAAAGACCCTGGGAATGAGCATAAGGATTTTTGAGAGAAAGAAATCACTCTGCAGGGTGCTTATCATGGATGTAAGCAAGTGCAAAACAGAGTAGCACACACCACATTTTCACACAGCATGCATGAATCTTACACACTCTCTGCCTTACATGTTACCCAATATAACACTCCCTGTACAGGACTTGCGTATATTTAAAGCAATATGTGCAAGAGACTTTTGAAAATGCTGGTCTTGCTCTTTGTGGAAGTTCACAAAAACTACAAATATTTACTATGCATTCTTTTTAGTTGGTTTAACTTCAAAGTTTCAGACAGTTGCCTCCAACAGACTCAACATTGTTAAATTGAAAGTCTACCATGTTGCAGTATTCGAGATCCATTCTTCTGCACTCTTTGTTTTTCTCTCTATCGTCCTCTGTGGCCATGTTACTTTATTTTTAACCAGTATTTTTGGCACTCTGACACATATGACACAATGCCATACTGCTGCATTTCAGTCTCGGTCTGTCTCCTTGGCTTGATGGGTCTGGGGCTAGCAGGACACCCCTAGGGAGATCTGAGACCACAGTCACAGTGAGCTGTCTGGCGCCCTAAGGCTTTGAACGTTGGCCAGTCCTGTCCTCTCTAAGCCCGTTCAGTTTTAGTATCATTATGCTGCAGCCCAGCTCGGACTAATAGTTTCATTTTCATTTTGCATTTGTGTGAATCAATTAATTAATTACAGAAACAGTAAATGCAGATTTGCTGATGGACATAATGCCTGTGTCATTTTCTACAGCTTACACTGCACACACTGTACACTTCTGCTGATGTACTTTGATGCTGTACTACATTAACTGAGCATACTGTACTCATGTGATGGAAAAGAGATGAGACGATTGCTCACACGCAACCCATTTTCTGTTGTTTTTTTTGTGAGATTGTGTCATTTAAAATCTATTGTGGCATTTACCAAGGGAAGTTAGTTTGGTGCCTTGCTCTCAGCTGTGCTACATTATCGTGTGTGTTTGTGTGTCAGTGTATTTTTGGCTGTGTGGATGAACTTGCACTGTAAATGAGCAGTATTTATAACTTGGAGGCCAAAATGAAACAGCTGGAGGCTGGCTAATGACTGGCCTGTTTGTTGTGAGTGGACAGATGGACAGATGAAAAGCTATGTCTCTGATGTCACTCACTCTCCTTTGTGCCCTACTGACCGCTCTCTCGCTCGCTCTCGCTCTCTCTCTCTCTCTTACTTCCTGTCTTTTTTGGTATCAGTCTGCCTGCAGAGCTTTGATAGTGTTTTACCAATTGCGTGGGCAGTAGAATATAGAATAAGGCAAGGAAAGTCACACACACATTGACACACACACCCACACGTCCTAATATATAGGCATGGCAGACTGAAGGACAAAAGGAAAGTCACCCACATATCCTCATATACACACTGCCCATAATAAAAAGATGTCAACCAGATTGGATGGAAGATACTTCAGAGGGCTACAAAGATGAATGACTCTTGCATAGGTTTGTCCCTTCTGATAAGGAAAGGAGACAGTAATACACTCAAAGAGGAGCCAGACAAGCTTAAATCCCAACTTCTCTCTCTATACTCTTTTGTCTGTCCAGCCAAAGTAATGAGAAAAAGAAATAAAAGAAGTGTGAATTAGAAAACCTCGCAGCACCAAGGATGTCTCTGCAACTTTGTTTGTGGTCTAAGACTTTCTTTTCTTGCTTGAAAAATGTAAAATGAAATTGCGTAAGACTCTCTGTTGCACAACAGCATTCTAAAGGTGAAACTTGATTCTTTGTCCTTTTACAAGTAGAGAGGCCGGGTGGGGGGCGGGGGGACTGGTGTCTGTTGGTCCAATTTGTCAAACCAACTGCATCTCTGTGATTTGTACACCAATTTTCTATGTCTACAAAACGCATTCATTATTAATGTGGCCTGATGATACAGTGATGGATTGGAGTTATAATGTTGTTCCCAGAACACTTTGTTCCTGTTATTTATCAAAACAACCTCTAGTTCTTTTTCTCCTCCTTCCTTCCCTCCTCACTTTTCTTCCTCCCCTGTTCCTCCTTGGGTGATCTTCTGTTTCTTGCTGTTCTGAAAGTTAAGCTCATTTCTCATTACATTGAGCTCAGTTCCAGTTGGTGATAGGGTTTAGATGAGCAGCACTAAGTCACAGCGGATCCCCGCAAGTTCAGCCAGCTGCACCGACCACTGATTATGTCTCTCGAGCTTTGGAGAACCAAGCTTCATTTTAACATTTCAGACCGCTCTTTTCTTAGTGAAGGAGGAGGCATCAGAATTCAGCTTGTTGTCAGTTCCAGATCCACATGAACCAACAAGCTGCCATTTGCAGTTTTTTGCCAGGCACCACAGCATTGTTGCCACTAGAATCTAGCTGACTGTGTTTTTGCTAAGGCTGATGTTATGTGTACTTCACACTCATTCCATATTCATGAAGGGAAAAGAGTCCGTGTAACGTGTAGGGTTGTAGGTTGTTGCTGACACTTCATTGCTACATTCAGCACCTGAAAAAGAGTGCTTGTTCCCATGATAAGTAGGGCCGTAATTGAAGATGCTGCTATTGGGAAGTTAATAAGAGAGATGGAGGCTGGGAGAGGCAGTGAATTATGATTCTGATGCTGATCAGACGTGAAACATTATCTCTTCACATTAGCATGCCAAGGTTACGCTCTGTAGCACCAGATACAGATAGTTCTCTCTCAGCTCAACTATCAACACACATAGGAGTGTTGATAGTTGAGCTGTGTCTGTACGTCAGTGTGTGTTGTCTTCGTGTCTAGACAATAAACAGGTGAGAGCTCAATGAATGTGTATGTGCTATGGTTAACCTACAGCTTCTCTGTCTGACATGCATACATTTCAGTGGGTTTTCTCTAATCGTGGATTGATGGTTGTGGCGATCTGCAGGGGGACTGGACAGATTGCCGAGATAACCATGTCTGTCAGATTAGCCAATAATGCAAGTTTATCAGGTTGAGATTGACTCTGGATGAGGGTCTCGTACATCGAAGTCCTGTACTCCAGCCTCCACTAAAAAGACCCAAAGGCACGGCCTAATGGATGTGACGTCAATACCAAGCAGGAGGAGAAGGGCCATTAAAGAGAGCATCAAGGCAATAAAAGTGTCCACTTGTGTGTAGGTGTGTGTCTTTGTGTGTGGGTGTATGAGCTCAGATATTTGCTTGAGAATTGTGCATGAATTCCATATGCAAATGCAATACTGTGTTTTGTTGAGGAGCATTTAGAGTGTATTCTTAAGGAAGTCTCATTTAACCACCGCAACACTGCACAGTGAGAGAGGTGAGAAAGGAAAATATAGTGGGAAAATCAGTATGTGCTGTGTGTATCTGTGGCAGGTGTCTGTGGGCTGAAAGAGGATCCACACATGAGTATGAATAATAAAACAGACACAGGGTGCCTCTGCTGCAAACTCAGCCTCACACATGCACTAATGCAAACACACAAATGCACATGCACAGACATTTTTCCACCCCATGGGCAGATGAACAATGCTTTAAGAATGTGGTCTGGATGGAGCCCTCTGAGGGAAGGCAAAGTGGTAATGAGGGTTGATGGATGGTACTGATGGGGCTAAATTTGCAACACTGCGGAGAGCTGCAAAGGTAGAGCGAGAAAGTGTATTTGAAACACTCACTGCATCACTGTGCTGCGTTTATGAGGAAGGAAGTTGTGCTGTGTGTTTGAGCAGGAGTATTGTGGGGGCTACTCTTTGGAAGCAGGGACCGCTAATGAATCCAACTTACTCAGCATCCCCAGCTGCCTAGCGACCTCGGCTCTCAATCACTCTCAATGGGCACTTCTTATTTATAGAGCCATTATTTTTAGCCCCTTCTAATTTCAGCCCTTTGCCTCTTAAAGAATTAACTAAAAGAACGAAGACAGAAAATTGGAGGGAGAGAGGCTGAAAATAATGAAATATTCATTAAATCAAGTTAATTTTAGGGTCGTCGACCGAATAAAATAATGAACTAATCACGCAATTTGCCATGAGTTACTGCAAGAAAAGCACGTAATAGTGCATCTTGGATGTGGATGATGGATTAAAAATCAAGTGGTTAATACAGAATCAACACAAACTTAATTACTTTGATTGAATACATATTTTTGACTTTTACTCTCAGCTTGAACAGTATATCTCTAATATGCATCAACAGAAATAATGACAAAACCTCTGTACATACAGTATATGTACAGTACCATTTGAATTTCAAGACAATTAATAGAATTTAAGTTAGATATTTGGATTGAAGTGTCAGTTGTTAAAGGAACATGGAAAGATTTTGCTGATCATTCAGGATGATAAATCAGACCAATCTATTTCGCTTTGTATGTGATTCAGAATCATATGAAAGATGCACATGCATACATCTGTGTATGACAGGCCAGCAGGTGTATCTTCTGCCTTATATCAGACCAAAGCAGTAACTTCATTCAGGAAATAGTGATAAACACTAGGAAAGGGTAGTACACTGTTAGGATGGTTTACAAAATTGATATTGGTAGAGGTGGGTGTTAATGTGGGACTTCTAAATTGGAAATCGCAACAGACTGGATTCATAACAGAAAATAAATGTCCTGGCTGTGTGTTTGCCCGTCCTGGATCGGTCCGGTGTCTGTGGACGTCTTTTCTTTGTTTCTCCTCTGTCCACTAACCCCGACCGGTCGAGGCAAATGGCCGCCTACCCTGAGCCGCTGGTTCTGCTGGAGGTTTTTCTCTTCTGTTAAAAGAAGTTTTTCCTCCCCCCTGTCGCCTTTGGCTTGCGCTCTGTGGTTGTGTTGGTTTACTCTCTGTATAGTCATGAGATTTCGGCCTTGAATTGTGAAGCACCTAGAGATAATCGGCGATTATAATTGGGGCTATACAAATAAAGATTGAATTGAATTGAATTGAATAAATATTTTATGGTTAGCGTGATGTTCAGATCCACATTTGATAAATTACTTTCACGATGACCCTTTCCAATTTTGACCCACGGGATCGAACTTCAGAAAAAAATTGCATTACACTCAATGGCAAACAGATCTTTTTCTGTTCCTGACTGAATTATGCCACCATTTGTACACGTTTCTCAATTTAAAAGGTAACCTTAGATGTCAAAAAAGTATGCAACAGTTGACACATACAACTGTGAAAATACATAACTACGAGGACTACTTCATCTCGTCACAATCTACTGTATTCAGAGCTGCTGAAGAGCCTCTGCAGGTCAACATTAGTAGTCAAAGGATTTCGCTGCTTTATCCTCAGACTGAGAATTAATTTATTGAAGTAGAGGTCATTAGGTGTTGGAATCTACATGCAATGGGAAATGTGCAAGAAGCTTTGACCTTCTTAACTCATAAAGTTGTCTTTTGAATTGACAATCATCATGTGTAACTGGTGGTATAATTCAGTCATAAGAAAATTGTCCATTTTTTTCTGAATTTAGGCCCCATGATTTGGATGAAAGTGGGACTGACCTCAGCTCTCTATGACCAGAAAAGATTGTATCTATAAATGAGATGAAATTGGCCAGACAAAACATGAAACATGTCTTCATGCTTTCTCCAATAACATACAAGTCGATGGAAATTTCAATATCATTGCATTTTTTTAATATTTATTTTTTATACTCATCTCATACATTTCTGAATTGGAAATTGTACTTTGATGTACATTCCAAGTTCAGCAGTTATGTACACTGTTGCGCATACAGCTGGAATCAGACACATTGCTTTTATTATTCCTATTATTCCTATTTATTATTCCATCAGTAATAACTTTGAGATCGATCAATAAAGCTTGGAGAAGATGTATACTTTATCTATCAATAAGAAATCACATTGTTGTAATCATTTCGTGAGAAAAACTAAAAAAATCTTTTATTCCAACTTTATATGCAACAGTGCAGAATAGTGTACGTAGCTCATTTCAGACCCCACTTCAGGCTCAATAAAGAACTGAATTCATCACCACTGGTTAAATGTTTGTGCTCATAAAATCATATTTTTGACTAAACAGCCACATTTTGTAGATCAGCATTGTATTTATTTAACTTTTAAGGCATGGCTGTCATTTAGATGTGTCTTTGTGTTTGATATCATACTTAGAAATTACTTTTAACAAATAGAAATAAGAACCGGGCTATGTAAAAAATGCATTAAAGTCAATAGTTTCAGATGCCACTTTTGTTTAGTAACTTCCTCCACATTTCGCTCAACAGCACAGTGTCATTTTCATGAGCTATCTATACTTTCTGTTCATGATGATCTGCTCAGGCCTCAATGCTGAGACTACAGAAAGGATGAAACCTGTCCATATTACGTTTGATCAGAACAATGCCGTCCACACTCCCTGATGTTGTTCTTGTTTGGTCCCAATTGCTTGTTCTTGAGGCAAGAAAATCATTGGTCAGGAACAAAACAACAATGTTGGCCAAATGCATACTCCCAATACACAGATGAGAAAAGAGAAGGAGATTTGATGGTTCAGGGGAATGGGCACACACAGAGAAAAGGAGGATGCAGGGAGGTGGGGTGGAGAAAAATGGATGCCGACTAGCTCACTTTGAAACAATTCAGTTCAGTGCCAATCATAATCCAAGATTATCTCTAGACGGACACTTCTCAATTCAAGGTTGCAAGTTCATGACTATAGAGAGAGTAAACCGAAACAGAACCACCGAGATCAAGCCAAGAGCGACGGGGGGAGGAAAACCTTCCCTTATCGGAAGAAAAAAAACATCCAGCAGAACCAGCAGCTCAGGGTAGGCGGCCATCTGCCTCGACCAGTTGGGGTTAGTGGACAGAGGAGAGACAAAAGAAAAGAGTAGAGATAGAACAACAAACAACACAGACAGTGGACAATGTCCACAGTCGCAGGACCGGTCCACAGTCAGCAAACACACGTCAAGGATATCAAGAGATCTGTATGAAGGATAGTGAGAGAGAGCGAGCGAGAGAGAGAGAACAAAGGGGCAGGAAGTACAGAACTACAGGAAGACAAAAGTTAGTATCACAATATAGATGACATGGGAATTAATGCAAATATAAGGTGGGTGGTGTTAGACAGAAAGATAGGCAACTAGAGAGAGAGGGGGGGAGATTAGGAGAAAAAAGAGAAAGGGAGATGGTGGGACAGAGTGAGAGGAAGGGGAAGAGAGTTAGAGAGAGAGAGAGAGAGACATGAGGTAAGAGTTTAAGAGAGAGAGAAGCTCAGTGCATCACTGTGTCCCATCAGCCTAGGACTATGCAGCAGAACTAAGGGAGGATTAAAGGTTTACCAGGAAAGTCTTAAGCCTAGTTTTAAAGGTACTGCATGTGTCTGCATCCTGAACCCACATTGGATGTTGGTTCCACAAGAGAGGAGCTTGGTAACTGAAGGCTCTGCCTCCCAGTGTAGTTGTAGAGATTCGAGGAACCACAAGTAGGCCTTTCATCTCTCTTTCTGACCCCTCATGCTGCAGCATTTTGGATCAGCTGGAGATTTTTTATTTATTTATTTGGGCATCCTGCTGGTAGTGAGTTACCATAATCCAGCCTAGACATAACAAATCATGGACTAGTTTTTCTGCATCCACTTGGAACAGGATATTCCTAATTTTGGCAACATTACGGAGATGAAAGAAGGCTGTTCTTGACATTTGTTTTATATGAGAAGTGAAGGATAAGTACTGATCCACGATTATCCACAGGTTCTTCACAGCTGCACTGGGTTCTACTGAAATTTTGTCTAGATTAAGGAAGTCATTAGTGAGTGTACTCCTTAAACCGGCCGCACATAGAGAAACGCGACTCAACTCAACTGGAAATCGGCTTGATGTGCGGCGGTTCCCGACCCAGATTTTTCAGTCTTGACAACGTCCTGACAGAAATCGTGCCGATTCAACACGTTGAATTGCCAAGACTTAGTTTCAGCAATGTGCGGCGGTCACGACTCCGACTTGACAACTTTTATCATTGGTGTGTGTCATAACCGGTCACCACGCAATCACTGTTTACTGTCAATAGATGGCGCCAGTTCCCAGGTGTGCATCATGGTGTCAATCTGCAGCTGTGTGCGAGGTTCCTTCAATCATGACTGATCATGTTTCTCTATGTGCGGCAGGCTGTAGATTCCTAAGGCCTATTACAATAACTTCAGTTTTGTCTTCGTTCAGTAAGGGAAAGTTAGATGTCATCCAGGCCTTAATGTCTTTGAGACAAGCATGGAGTTCTGTTGAATTAGTTTTTCATTTGTCAGGTTTCATGGAGAGATACAGCTGTGTATCAT
The DNA here is from genome assembly GCA_029823295.1 of Pseudamia nigra. Taxonomy (NCBI): domain Eukaryota; kingdom Metazoa; phylum Chordata; class Actinopteri; order Kurtiformes; family Apogonidae; genus Pseudamia; species Pseudamia nigra. The sequence continues at coordinate 1,929 of JAQQAE010010977.1, read as the reverse complement.
CAGCATAACAATGTAAACCTATGCCATGTTTTCCTTTGATGTCACCTAGAGGCAGCATGTATAGTGTAAAAAGTATTGGTCCTAAAGCTGAACCCTATGGAACACCGTGACTAACGTTATATTGTGTGCATGACTGGTAATTAATATGTACAAATTGAAATCTTTCAGTGCAGTATAACTTAAACCAATTTAGCACAGTACCTTTAATCCCAATAGAGTGTTCTAATCTGTGTAACAAAATGTTATGATCAATAGTGTTGAATGCAGCACTGAGATCCAGAAGTACAAGTACTGAAACTTGTCTACTAATTGAAGGTAATAGAAGATCATTAACAACTTTTACCAGTGCAGTTTCTGTGTTGTGGTGTTCTCTAAACCCTGACTCAAATTCTTCACACAGATTTTTTTCTGCTGTAAATGCTGCTGTAGCCTTTTTGCAACAGTTTTTCAAGGACTTTAGCTAGAAATGAGAGGTTGGAAATGGGTCTGAAGTTAGTTAAGTCACCTGGGTCAGAATAGTCTTTTTAAGGATGGTTTTAATCATAGTGGTTTTAAAGGCCTGTGGCACATAGCCTAATGACAAACACTGGTTTATCAGATCCAGTATAGTACTATTAATTAAGGGAAATTCATCTTTAAATAATTTAGTTGGGATGGGGTCTAACTGACAAGTGGAGGGTTTTGACGTATTGATTATTTTAGTTAGTTCTAACAAATTAGTACATGAGAAGGAGTTTCAGTGTAAAAGAGCAGGGGGCTCTGCAGATAATGTGTTAAATGTACAGTGCCCTCCAAAACTATTGGAATAGCAAGGCTGAGTCCTTTATTTTTGCAGTACACTGAAAACATCTGGGTTTGACATCAAACGATGAATAGGAGACAAAAGATCAGTATTTCAGCTTCTATTTTCGGGTATTTACATCAATTATCAATTGATCGATTAAACAACTTATCGATTAATTGATTAAACAACTAATAACATAGCACCTTTTGTTTGACCCAACCCATTTTTCAAGTGAGCAAAATTATTGGAATATGTGACTGACAGATGTGTTTTGCTGCCCAGGTGTGTCCTATTACACTGATTATTCAAACAATAAATAACACTGAGTGTCTCCTCTCAGTTTCAGCTTTGGGTTTGCATTTATAGTTAAACAGGTGTTAACCCACATGAAGACCAGAGAGCTGTCTATGGGAGAAAAACAAGCAATTTTGAAGTTGAGAGAAGATGAAAATCAGAGCCATTGCACAAATATTGGCCATGGCCGGTACAATCATTTGGAATGTCCTGAATAAGAAAGAAACCACTGGTGTTCTAAGCAACAGATGTCGAACCGGTAGACCACGGAAAACATCAGTAGCTGATGACAGAAACACTGTGAGAACCATGAAAAAAAAACCCAAAATAACTGTAGGGACATCAACAACCTCCAGAGGACAGGAGTGAAGGATCACAATCCACCATTCACAGAAGACTTCAGGAACAAAAGTATAGAGGCTACACCAGAAAATGCAAACCACTCATTACCAATAAGAACAGGAAGGCCAGATTGGAATTTGCCAAAAAGTACAGAGACAAACCTGAAAGTTCTGTGACAGAGTTTTATGGAATGATGAGACAAAGATGAACCTTTATCAAAGTGATGGAAAGGCTAATGTATGGAGAAAGAAAGGATCTCCTCATGATCTCAAACACACAAGCACATCTGTGAAACACAGAGGAGGTAATGTCATGGCTTTTTCTGGAAGGGGGGTCATTGATCATCATTGATGATATAACACATGATAGCAGCAGCAAAATGAACTCCGAAGTCGACAGAAACATTTTGTCTGCAAATTTATAGAGGGATGGAACCAAACTGATCAGGAGATCCTTCATCATGCAGCAAGACAACGAACCAAAACACACTGCCATGACAACCAAGGAGT
>JAQQAE010010976.1:0-13844 GCA_029823295.1 Pseudamia nigra | reverse complement strand
GAGTAAACTGGTAAAAAGTATAGCACTCTGAAAAAAAAATACTCTCAGAAGTACTGTACATTCATTTGAAAAACTACTCAAGTACAAGTAAAGGAGGAAATGTAAATGCACTTGAGTACTACCCACCCAGATCATTCATTTCCACTGCTGACATGTTTCCCCAAGTTCCTCAAACTTACAGAATAATAGAAAAACTGTGCAATTACATATTTTACAAGTCACAAGGAATTGTTTTTTGAGAGAATAGACACAAATTGTGAAAAGATGATTATGTTTGTATTTGATGGACGCTAATTTTGGTTTAATTTGACTTGGTAAATTATAGAGAGAGCATCACTAATTGAATATATAATGTAGATTGCATTTTTGTTGCTCTGTGAGACACTGTGTTATTCTAGTAACCTTTCAAATGCTACTCACAAATACTTCAAATGTGTGTGCTGCCAGAGAAATCGAGGCATTCTTCTTGGGGTGGTTGGAACAGATGTGCCTGTGTCTGAGCTGCTCAAGACCATCCCTAAATACAAGGTACTGTACCACCTCCAGTATCACTCAGCTATATTACTAAAACACCAGGCTTGGGTACTGGGCCCTACAGTATGATTTGCTAATACATGACACATTTTGTGAATGTCACAGTCACCTTAATGCTAAGTCAGTGAAACATTTTATTTACATTTTATTCTAGGGTCTTGCATGTATGACAGCCTGACAGTAATTGAATGCCAATTCCAGTTCCAGATATATCAAATGTTTTGACATTACAGTACTTATTCACACCGCCTTCTTGAGACTAATGATGACAGGAAAATTAAACACCTGGTCAGACGTTTGCATACACCTTGGCTTAATACATTATACAAACCATGACAAGTCACAGTATTTGCTTTCAGTTTATGGAATTCTTTCTGTTAGCCCCTTTAGCCCAAGGATTAAATATTCAAGTACACACACTTTAAATGACATGGAAACTTGCAAAAATTGATGTCGGAGCTCTAGAAACATCACACTGGGTAATTGTCATGACTGGCAGTCACATATCAGCAGTGATATCCCTTCAGATCAAGTGTAATTTTGCTTGTCATTATCAAAAAATCTAAAGAAGGCAGCCAAAACCTCACAAAAATTATAGTAAACAAGTATGTAATAATAATAATAATAGTACACAAATAAAAACACTTCCACATCACATCTTCAAGAATCACATGTGCACTCACTGCATGTGTTTTTGTGCAACAGTTTCCAAAAAATCCAGGGCAACAATGTTTGAAACACATGAAACTGGGACAAAAATATCTCCATCTGCAATAGCAAAATTTGTTCCCCAAAAGACAAAAGTTTGCAAACCAGAACAAAGGTGTTGCCACTTGGACAAGTTTTCTCTGGACACATTCCACAAAAAAACGTAACTGTTTGAGCGTAGTAATGTTATGTATGAAGGAGGAAGGGTTAAGCTTAAATCCCAACCATAAAGCACATGGCATCCTATTATGAGGTTGTTTTTGTGCAGAAGGGAGGTTAAAACTTGGACAAATATAGCTGAGAACAACAATTCTATGGACGTATCCAAAATAGTAACAATATCCTACAGATTAAGGCCAAAACATTTTGAGTGGCCAGCACAAAGCCCTGACTTTAATCCAATAGAAAATTTGTGGGTTGAGCCGAAAAAGTGGATTTGTGCAAAAAGGCCCATAAAACTAAGTCAGATGCATGATTTTTGTGCCAAGAAAAATGAGCCAAAATGTGTGTGTTGCGTGAAGTCTGTCAAAGGCTACACTAGGCATCAGATTCAGGCTATGAAACGTCAAGGCGTTGCCAGCAAATATGAACTTTTGACCCACTGGCAAAATTTCTTATAATCAAAATGAAGTATTGTGACTAACTAACGAAAGGAATATACACTCACTGGTCACATTATTAGGTACACCTGCTCAATAGCTTGTTAATACAAATTGCCTCTCAGCGAATCACATTGGAAGCATCTCAGTACATTTAGGCATGTAGACATGGTCAAGATGACTTGGTGAAGTTCAAACCGAGCATGAGAAATGGGAGGAAATGTGATTTAAGTAAATTTGAACGTGGTATGGTTGTTGGTGCCAGGCAGGCTGGTCTGAGTATTTCACAAACTGCTGATCTACCGGGATTTTCATGCACAGTCATCTACATTTAGGGTTTACAGAGAATGGTCTGAAAAGGGGGAAAACATCCAGTGAGTGGCAGTTGGCCAGTCTGGTTCAAGATGATAGACAGGCAACAGTAACCAACCAACATATGCATAATAGCATTGCTGAACGCACAGCACATCAAGCCTTGAAGCAGATGGGCTACAGCACTAGACGACCACACTGAGATCCACTGATGTTGGTGTTGTAGTTGTGTTTGGTGTGTGTAAATATGACTTATATGTGGTTCTGTTTAATTTGATATGCAATATGATTATATTTTTTGAGCATCTTTAAGATGTGGTGTAAAGGGAGATTGGCATCATAGATGTGCAGCTGACAAATCTGCCGACGAATGAAAAATGCTGAATGATCATGTGAATATGGACCAAAATTTCTAAGGAATGATTCCAGCACATTGTTGAATCTGCCATGATGAAATGACTTCTGAAGGTAAAAGGAGGTACAACTCGGTACTAATAAGGTATATTTAATGATTTGGCCACTGAGTGTGTATTTAAACATCCAGCCTCAACAGTGTGCTAATGCATACCCTAAGATGATTTATTTTACTTGAAAATGATTAATCTAGTGTCAGGATTCAACATCATTTTTTTGTCCAAATAATTTGTTTCATTAAAAAGACCAGACCACATTGAACCAGAAAAAATACAGAGTTTGACTATAGCCCAGATCTACAGTTATATGCAGATTTTGTCATCATGCATTTGGTGTGTGTTTTTATGCTTTTAGCTGGGCATTCATGGCTATGCCTTTGCAATCACCAACAATGGCTACATCCTCACCCACCCAGATCTACGGCCACTTGTGAGTATTACCTCCACTACTGTTCAGAAGCTGTGTAGCACATTTACTGAGCACAAACCTTATTATGATAACATTAACTTTTAGAGCACAGAGTCTGAGTTGAAATGTCTTCATTTACTTTTGAACAGGTAGCTCACTCCTGAGTTCATGTCAAATCAATTACTTATTTCATTGCCATATTCAAATGCAGGTTGACATCAAAAATGAGTGAAGGTGCACTACATTACTCGTGTGTTGGCTGTGTGGTGGTATGTAGATGAGGAGAGTGTGTTCCAGGACTCTGCGGTACTGTGAATAGACAGAGATACAGCCTCTGAATGGCTGTGATTAACTCTATTGTATTCACTCTGTCCTCTCACAGGATGAGGAGGGAGATGCAGAGAGGGAGATTGTGGAGAGCGAAGAACCTGTTTAATAATGTTAGAATAGGTGCAGGGTGACAAAGGAGGCTGCAACAAGGGATGAAAATGCAAAGACACAGAGGGATGCAGAGAGACAAATCAAGAAAAAAGAGACAATAGTGAGGCACATAGACAGACAGACAAACAGATGGTTTAATAGTGGGCTAATTAAAGATGTTAATGAACAGTGTTTAGCAGCTAATGAGGGCTGGGAGGCTGTCCTCAGTGACCGAAGAATGGAGATTGAAGGAGGAGAGGAGGTGAGTAAATGAGAGAAGGAAAGAAAGGAAGGGAACACTATTGACTGTGAGACAAAAAACAATTTCATTTTCACTTGCATCAAGTTATACACCATAAGTAAAGGTGTTTTATTGTAACATATCCCTATTTGTAACCCTAACCTAATATTTCAACTGTTTCACTGTCTTCATTGTTTCTGTTCTTGTATGCATTTGTCTTCCATGTCCAGTATGGAGATGGCAAGAAGCGAAGGAAGCCAAACTACAGCAGTGTGGATCTGTCCGAGGTGGAATGGGAAGATAAGGATGATACGGTGAGACACTCATAAAACATCTAAACTGAACATCCTCATGTTGCTTCCAGCAGTGGTCTTTCAATGTCGCATGCTTTTTATTGACAGCTGAGAAACGCCATGGTCAGCCGGAAGACAGGGACTTTCTCCATGGAAGTGACGAAGAGTGTCGACAAAGGGGTGAGTCGTCAAAAATTCCGAAATGCACACACACCAACAAGCACTTTTCTGATATTCCCAACAGGCGTGCCAGAGAAAATACTCAGCAGGGAGAATCCACTCTGCCAAGGGGTTGTAACACTTGGCAGAGTGATGTACAAGATTGATTTAGGGATTTTGTTTCTGATTTGGTTTGCACTGCATGAATGGGAGTGTGTCTGTCTCTGTGTGTGAGCCCCTTATCTCCACCTAGCACATGTTGCTGAATATGAGAGAGACTGCAGCCCAGTGACTCTCTTTTACTACTTGTCTGTCTGAGTGAGAGAGAGAGAGGCATTCAGGTGTGCGCCTTTTTATTTTGAAAGTCTAATAAATGGCGTTACTCAACAGCCTGATTATTAAGAATCAAATCTGTGCATGCACTCACACACAAATGTACATACAGACATGCACATCATTAGCCAAATGCTCAACTTGCTCAAAAACAACACATCATGCTGTAATAATCAGCGTGACACATTGTGTGACAGTGCCAAGATTTACTCAGTTCACCACTAGATGGCGCCAGACGGCAGGAAATCAAATCAGATAACTGGTGCAGTACAGATTGAAAATACCAAAAAGATACTGGAGGGGCCATGTGTCCATTTTTCTACTGTGCATGAATTTACATTGCATGAGATTATGACGTGTCTTATTCTTTAAATGTAAAGAATCATAAATGACAGATGTATGACAAAAGATTGAACTTGTTAATTTTGTGAAAGACAGTATGGATTAAATTTTGCAGAAATAATATTGCCAAAAATAACTTTAAAAAATAAAATATTCCTGAAAATAATAAATATGAAAAATACTGTATTGCCAAATATTAATATTGCCAAATATGAAATATATTGCTAAAAACAAATAAAAATCAACAAAATTCTGCTGAAATTAAATAACAAGGAACAACACAATGAATGTAAGAAAATGTCCAACATCTGACTTGATTGAATTTACTAACTTTGATCTAAGGTTGTTAAAGATGGTGTGTTGGCATTAAATCAAAATGGGCAGATTAATTACTAAATAAGCAAAATGTAAAAATAGACAAAATAATACTCAAAATGAACAAAAGTGAACACACAATAATCTAAATTCTCCACAAAATGATTAAAAGTGAACTGTACAGTTAAGAAAATCAACAAAATAATTCACAAAATAAAGGAGAAATTATAAAAATATACACAATAATTGAGAATGAATTAATATTTCATGTCATGTGAACAAACCTACCCCCCAGAAAATATAAAAAAAAATCAACTAAATAATTTTAAAAATGTAACCAATCACAGCTATATTGGTTGTTGTTTTGTATATTCATTATGTTGAAAATCTTAAACATGAAAAATTAACAAAAACAACAAAAATGGGCAAAATTAACAAAATAATTACACAAAATTATGCAAAAGCAGTCAATACCTTGAACAGAAATTCCACAAAATAAGCAACAAAATGAGCCAAAATGATCAAAATAACCAAGTAAGATAAGAAAAAAGAACAACATAAGCCACAAACACTGATCAAAATACAACATATGCAAGAAAATGAGTAAAAGTGAACAAACTGAGCCACAATATTTGGAAAAAGTAAATAAATAAATACAATAAAATATCAGTGCTATTCAAGTATGTTAAAAATGAACAAAGCAAAACAAATTAAATAATAAATCAATATATGATCAGTATATGAGGCTGTAATAAATTCCACATATGAAGTTAGTACATACTTTTATGAATGTTTAGGAGGACTTCTACTGGCGTCACTAGAATTAGACAGAAAACTAAAATGAGGCAAAAATTATTCTAACTCTTTAAGTGCCAAGTGACACATTCTTTCAGCTGGAAATATGGGATTTTTTTGTTTATTTTGTTTATGAATTTATGAATTTGTATCTTTTTTAAATAATGTATTCATTTTGTTGCTGGGTTTTATTTATTTTTTTGTTAATTTCTTTGATTATTTTGCTCAATTTTATTCATTTTTTCCTCATTTGTGTTAATTTTGTCAGATTATATTGTGAATTTTTTCTCTCTTTTTGTCCATTTTCTTGTTTGTATTCATTACCTTCTCTATTTTGTTAACTTTTTTCTATCCATATTTAATTCAGTCAATTTATTCATTTTATGATTTTTTTGTTCATTTTTCTGATTATTATACACAACTTTGTCTTGATCTTATAAGATTTCTAATTATATTTAACAATGTGGCTTATTTTTGTTCATTTTTATTGCATTGTTTAACCTTGTTTATTTTCTTGATTATTTTGTTCATTTTTGATTATTTGCATTTGTTTTTTTTTTCTCATTTTTTGTTCATTTTAGTTCATTTCTTCTTCCTTTTGTTTTAGTATTTATTTTGTTCATTGTAATGTTTTATAATACAGTATGTTACTTCCATCAATGGACAAAGCCACAGGAGCTACTAGAGAGGGGCTAAAGAGCCACGTGTGGCCTTGGAGCCAAAGGTTACAAACCCTTAGCTTAGAAAATTGAAATATTATTTAAAAGTATAATTTTTTTTTCTATCTCTGGTTCCAAGGAATCACTACATTTATCTTATGGGTTTCAACACTGCTGTAGCACATAGTATTTTATATAATGTGTCTTTTACTACAGAAACGCGTTTTGGTGTTACATAATGACTACTACTACACAGATATCAAGGGGACCCCATTCAGGTCAGACAACCCTACCTGTTTCAGAATCCGCAGAAATAAATCATCTTTGAGTGATTTGTCTGTTTTCAAGTAAAATGTATATTTGTAGTCTGGGAGTTGCTCTGTCCAGAGGCCATGGGAAGTTCTTCTTCAGAGGGAACGTCACTGTAGAGGAAGGTAAGAAACGCTCCCTTCTGTTCTTTCTGTTTATTCACTTATTAGCCTCCCGTCTCTCACTCTCGTTATTTGTTTGGTCGAACATTACTTCCTGAGCTGCAAGTTTTCCCTGTATTGCGTTATGCATTCTCAATTAACAGAAATCCAGAGGTGTGTCAGCAAAATATATCTATTCCATGTGAAATTACCCAGTGTGTGTAGAGGACCATTTCATATTATGTATATTATAAATCTGTGAAGAATGCGGCAGAGTTTTGATGTGGAAGCAAGATTTTCTTCATTTTCTTGATTATTTTCTTCCTTTTTTTTTGCTAATTTCATGTTGGTTGTTATTCATTTCACTTCTCATTTTGGTCGCTTTTGGTCATTTTTTAATCGTCTTGTTACTATTTTCTTCATTTTTATTAATTTCTTAAATTGTTTTATGAATTTTGTGGTCACTTTTATTTGCTTCCTCATTTTTTTTCTCATTTTGCTAAGTTTTTAGATTTTTTTAAAATTCATTTTGCTTCATTTTCAGTTATATTTATTTTTGTTCATTTTTCATTTCTGTTGAGTTTTCTTCTTACTTTGTTCAATTTCCTTTTAATTTTGTTCATTTCCTTGATTGTTTTGTTCATTTTTGTTCATCTTGAATATTTCACTAATTATTTTATTCATCAGTAAAAACAGCCAAAGCACAGTGACGTGCCAGTTTTGCCTCATTTTGAAACTACTACAGGTTTGACATAACATTACTAAACATGACTGACTTAAGGCATTTTGTCATCAAATAAGTCAGACGTCACAGGTCTGAACTCAATTTGTACCAAATATGGACTGCACTTTGAACTTACTGCACTTTGCCTTTGTAGTATAGGAATAAGTTCATTCAATCCCTAGGATTTTACTTGGATCACCACATCAGCATTGTGTATGCATAAAAGTTACATTTCAACAAGGAGTATGCTTTTGACAGTGTTGAATGATCTTTGTTTTTGATTATTGTATTTATAACATAAAATCTAGTATGAAAACCTGGTTTACATTGTATTTGTTTGACTGACATGAAATAAAGAGGTAATTTAATAATAATTTAACTGAAATACTCTCAAATTCCACAAGAAACTACTTCACTGCGTTTTACAAAGGGCAAACACAAAGAAAGTAAACTAACATAGCTAACAAGCACAGTACCACTTTTGGATTTGTGGGGGATAAATGTCTGATGGCTCTAGTTTTAAAAAGGCAGTTATTTAACTTTGTGTATTTTTGTACCTACTTTAATTCTCTGTCTTTCCCTCTCTCTGGTATTAGAGGTATAATGAACTTGAAAGCCACAATTAGACAGGAAGTTAAATATTTCTTTAGTGGCTGCTTAGGTGTGCTGTACTTTTCCTGTGTCTTGACAGTGTGTGCAGTATCTGGCCCTGTTTATTTGTGTACCTCTGTCTCTGTGTCTATTTTCATGTCCAGCCTCATGCATGTTAATATTCATGCGATAGTGTATGTGTGGGTGTCTCTGTGTCTGTCTGTGTGTTTCTTTAAACATGTCCATCATGCAGAGCCCTCTGAGCATGACTTGGCTCTTCCTGATCTAATCAGACCTGTCACAACCATTCAGAAAACACATTTTTCACCACTGCTGTGCGCATGTGTGTGTTTAAGTGTGTTCATTTGAAGTGTGGATGCCTTCCCCTATTATTATGAGTTCATACTGAGCACTTCTGCTTATTTAGTTTGAGATATATAGTTCGTACTTTGTTACAGGGCTTCATGACTTGGAGCATCCTGATGTAGCGCTGGCAGACGAATGGTGAGTGTTTCAACACTGCTGTACGTTTTTCTGACAATATCTGGCCTTTTATTCATGTGATATTGTGATTGGAATATATGGTTATTATACTCTGCAATTACAAAATCAAATATTGTTTTGATTTCACTGCAGTACAATAATTCTGCAATAGTTTGGGGATCTGACAATCTCTGACATGATGAGTTGTGTCACTTGATGAGTTGTGGTCACCAACATTGGAAACCAACATCTAAACAAATTACAGTAAAAGCATTTCAAACTACTGCTTGTAAACGGAGAAACCTCCTTTGGCTGAGTGTGTCTGACTCATTGTTGACACATTGGAATACAAAAGCAACTGGACTATGTGGTCATTTCTCAGCTGTGATTGCAAATGTTAAACGATAGTCAGGCTGAGCTTATTTAAGGTCAAACTCAATTGGTGCAGAGTATGATTGTCCTCATTGTCCATTTGTGTTATGTAACAGGACATATTGCAACACTGATGAGCACCCAGAGCACCGCTATCTGTCCCAAATAGAAGCAATCAAACTCCACCTCAGTGGACATGAACCTCACCTACACTGTGAGACATGTTTACTTTTTCAGTACACACAGTATGCATGTTTTTCACATGTCTGTTGTAAATTGCCATGATTTTGTGTGTAAAAACATAATATATCTTGGTTTGTTAGGTGACAAAGAGCTGATTCAGGAGGTGCTCTTTGATGCGGTCGTTACTGCCCCTTTGGAGGCCTACTGGACCAGTTTGGTACTCAATAAGTCTGAGTATGTCACTGACTCTGTCGGCTATTTTTAATTTACTCTCCTATGATCCTGAAACTTTTTTTCTTATGCAAAATTTATCTCAAATTGACATCAGTGAGGATTTTTTTAAAATATCTGTCATGCAATGGTAATCCTGCTGATACATAAAGGTTAGATTAGACAACATTTTTATTTTTATTCTTACTGTATTTGAAGACAAATGTCTTACGGTATGTGGACAAAGTTATTTTTTAGGGCTTCATTAAATCAACTTGTAATATTACACAGGAACTCTGATAAAGGAGTGGAGATAGCCTATCTGGGCACAAGGACAGGCCTGTCCCGAATCAATCTGTTTGTGGTTCCTGATGAGCTTACAAACCAGTAAGTACACACAGTGCATGTGCTTCACCTCAGCCAGTAGTTCTCAACTGGTGTGCCCACATTTTCCAGTGGTCATCAAGTTGAAAGACACTTTTATCAATCACAAACCAAGCAAATTTACATTTCATGAGCTGGTAAAGATGATCTGAGTCTGTGTTGAACAAAATGGCACACATTTTTATCACTACATTCAAATTCAGAACATAAAAATATTGAAAATGTTCAAAATTATCCGCAAACAAAAACATCCCACTTTTACTCACTCACTTAATTGGTGGTCCTAAACCACCAGTTGAGAACCACAAATGTAAAGTGAGTGCCATATGTGTTGTTATGTGTCTTAAAGTCTTGTTTAAATGTGCATGTGTTATTGTGGTTTGTGTGCTCATCATCTATATCATCACCTCTGTTTCAAGAGACTTCCTGACAGCTGAAGACAAAGAGGGGGTGTTTAACGCTGATCACTTTCCCCTCTGGTACAAGAGAGCAGCAGAACAAGTTCCTGGAACCTTTGTCTACTCTCTGCCTTTTAACACAGGTTAGTCGTTCAGACTTAGCTTGGAAAAGACAATAACTCAACTCACTCAGCCACAGATAAATGTAGTTCTTATAAGTTCTTCACAGCAACAAAGAAGGAATTTCAGATGTAATAAAACAGATGCTTCACTGAAAATGCACCACACTTTTCTATTCACATGACTTTAAACGGGTGCTTTGAATTTGTGAATTTTCACTGTCCCTTCACTTTGTCATGTATTTGGTCATTTTCTTGCGCCATATGTCTCTACCTCCCCCTCTTGTCTTATTAATTCTCGGCTGTGTTCTTGTGGACAGGACTGATTGCTGTGGGTTGAAATAAGATATGTTAGGAAGAGGTTCAGCCCTTTCCATAGTGACTTGGCCAGAAAAAACACACAGACACACACAAACACACAATTCTGAAAAAGACACACATACAGCGTACTCAAGCACCTCACGCATATTCAGTTTAACTACGTCTTGAAGAAGTGGTTTCTCTTCCAAAGAGAGAGTATGTTCTCATCTGTCCTCAGCCTCAGGCTTTCCATTAGAGCCAGCTAATACAAGTGATCTGAAAGCCTCTTATTTACTCGTCGGACTTGCCTTAGATGCACTCTTTCTCTCTAGACTGCGGCAGTTAGCTGTAGCCATGAAATAGTACTCTGTGGTTATTATGTTCAGTGTTTCCCTTCCAATCATCTGTGGTCAGTTCAGAACTAACACAATAAATTACAATATGATGGTGATGTGAACTTTCGTGTGTCCCTGTGTGCTTATATGTGTGTGTCCCAGGATCAGAAAACAAGAGTGTTGTCTTGGCGAGCACTGCCATTCAGCTTCTGGATGAGCGGAAATCACCCATAGCTGCGGGTAAGTGGGGGCTCAAGAGGCTCTTTCTCTCACACACACTTCTACAATTACAGAAGACGTAATGTGCTCATCTTGTACACGGTTATGCACACTTTTACCAGCTAGGATGGTCTCTTTTCCTCTTTCGCAGCTGAAACTCACTGCCCACATGCGGCACACTGACAGCACAGACATTTGCATTCAAGTGTGTTCATGCATGCCTACATATATTAATAAAATCCAGTTTCATAAACACCTCTCGAGTGTGTGTGTTTGGCCTCTGTGCTTATTTAAGTCATATTGCGGCCTGGAGGATTTCTTTGTGGCCTGCCTCGTCTCATGTCCTGGTGACTCAGAAACCCCAAAATGTCACGCCCATATAATGCAACTTGGTGCAATCAGCAAGTTGATGGTTTGAAGTGTGGCCCTTATTCTGTTAGCCATCATGATGCTTGTAGAAGGCAGGAAAGCTAATTAAATGGCATGAAAGGGGAGAAGGGAAAAGGACAGAAAAATGTACTTATGATTTCACAGTAGTGGTTTTCATTTCAAGAAAGTTGTGGGGTGATGTCATCCATTACCTTCTTCTCCCTGTGGTACAAGATGATGTTTAGCCACTCATGTAATTATCTTTGTATGTAAGTGTGATTTTATAAGAGAACATTAAGAAATACTTTGTGTTTCAATTCTTATTTGGAAAATATCATTTTTATGGGGCATAAATTGATAGAAACTTTAAAAATAACATTTTGCATAACTGTAGTTGTTTCCAAAGTAGTTAAGTCCCTGTGCAAAATGTAATTAGAAATAAAATGTGATTTGCGAAATGTTGAAAACGCATACTTAATTGAAAATAACCCAAGGCAACATATCAAAAAAATGTTTAATTACATGTTCATTTTGAATTTGATGCTTCACATTTCACGTTGGGTCAGTATCATGTTTGCCACTTTGCTGTATCACCTCTTCTTTTAACAACATTCTGTTTTTTGGAACTGAGGAAACTAATTTCTGTAATTTTCAAAGTAAAACATTTCCCCATTCTCTCTTGATGTAGGATTTGAGGTGCTCAAAAGTTCGTGGTCTCCTCTTTTCAGGGATGTTCCTGACATTTTCTGTAGATGACAAGTCAGGGCTGATGGCAGGACAGTTTAGCACCTGCACTCTTCTACCATGGAACCATGCTGTTGGAATACATGTAGAATTTGGTTTTGACATTGTCTTGCTGAAATAAACAAGACCCTCGCTTGAAAAGACATTGTCCACCTGCTGCTTCAAGACTTACAGTGGCATGCAAAACTTTGGGCACTCTTGATCAAAGTAAACGGTTTAGCAAATGGAAGATGAAATGATCCCCTAAAGGCAGAAAGATAACCATGAAACACTCTTGCAATATTTCAAACAATATCACTATTATTCAGAATTCAGGCGCTGAATTTTGTGGTGAGGATGAAGGAGAGATTTCTTCTGATGACTCTTCATTGATGGCCATATTTGTGCAGGTGTCGCTGAACAGTTGAACAGTGTACCACAACTCCATAGTCTGCAAAGTCTTTCTGACTTTTGCAGTCAAACGAGCGTTCTGATTTGCTTTTCTAGCAATCCTAACAGCAGTTCTTTCTGATATTTTTCCAGACCTTACCTTGACCTCCTCTCTAAAATTGTAGAAAATGATAATAATACACTGATGTTGCTTAAGTTATTGCAAAAGAGTGTTTTTTTTTTTTAACTTTATGCCTTTTGGAGATCATTTCATCTTCCACTTGCTTAACTATTCACATTAACAGAAACTTTGACCAGAGGTGCCCACACTTTTGTATGCCACTGTATAGTATACATAGAGTATATCGATCAGCATTAATGTTGCCCTCAGAATGTGCATGCCATGTGCACTAATATCACAGATGATGGCTTTTAAAGTGACTCCCGAAAAAAATCTGAATGGTCCCTATTCTCTTAAGCCCAGAGCACATGTCCATCATTTCCAAAATAAATGTCAAGTTTTTTCTTAAATGAGCTTGGACTGGAGATGGTGGTGGTATTCTGACATCTGGTCTATGCCGGACTTTTTCCTGCATGGTGGAGTTTCAGCTTGCATTTGTGGATGCAGCAAGTGACAACGTGTGTTCACACACAGTGGCTTTTGGGAGTGTTAATCAGCCCATGCAGTGACGTCCACTACAGGCTCACGTCTACAGCCCAGTCTCTAGATGTATTTTATGTAGTGATCGAAATTTTCGGAAACAGTAATGTGATGCTCTTAACTTCTCATGTGTACAAAGTGCTCAGACATTTCAAGCAGAGCACAATGGACAGTCCACAAAAAGTACAGTGGTGCCCCTGATAACAAACGCTTCTGACAACAAAAAATTTGGATAACAAAGGAAAAATCTGGAAAAAATTTGCATCGGACAACAAATTTTGACCCGGACAACAAAAGTCACTTCCGGGTCTCGGCCGAGAAGGACAACTCCACTTTTGGGTCCACTTTCGTTTCGCTCGTCCTCCTCCTCCTCGTCCTCCTCCTCCTCCACTGCCATCACCATAAAGCTTCACCTTTTATGTTTCTTATTGTGTTTAAGTT
>JAQQAE010010975.1:0-13845 GCA_029823295.1 Pseudamia nigra | reverse complement strand
TTACAATTTGATTTCACCACACATTTAAGTGATTACCGGTCAAGATCATTCAAGATTTTTTTCCAACCACATTTTTTGTTCGAAGATGATGGTTCCCCACGATCCTTATATCAGTTGTTTCCAGCTGAAACATAATCACCCAATGGGAGGCTCGTACCTATTTGCTGAGTTAAATCCAGGTGGTGACCTTTTTTTTGGCCGGGCTGGGTATTTCTGGACAGTCCTTTGATAAATTGCAACAAATACTGGCAAAGAAGCAACAAGAGACGAGGGCTGGAAAGCTACTATATGTGGATTTAGACAATTTAGGTCCAGCCATGCTGTAAAACATTTTATGAGGAATGAAATGTATTCAACATGTTTATTAGACCTCCAGGATATAAATGCATTTAAATGAGAAGCAATTAAGTGTCAGCCTTGCCAGATTTAGAGTTTTAAGAGCGACACAACCTAAATTTAGTCATTACATAACAGATGGCTGGAAAACCTCTGAACCTACGTTATTATGGCAAAAGCAGAGAATTAGTAAGAGGTTCACTTAATGTTTAAATGATGCAAACTATCATATGCTTGTCCTAATAAAATGTACAACAGTAGAAACTTTACACCTGGTTTGGTTTCATGTTTGTGTTTTATTTCTGTTTTTGTAAATCCGGCTACTGCTGCCACTTCCTGTTTTGTAGCTTCACCTTATATAACCAGCAAAATGTCCTTTAATGTCCACATAAAACAGCTTACAGATTTCTGTTTGCACATTTACACAGGAAAAAGCAACAGGGGTCTGTTCTTTTATTGCACACATAATTAAAAGATACTTTCCAATGTACAGTCATGAAATCTCTCAAAAAGTAATGTTAAACATCAGATTTGATTCTTGGGGGATTGAGGGAAAACACTTCTGTTTGTTTTTTTTGCAGTTCAAACATTTTAACAGTTAACAGTCCATCTGGACCCATAGTCATGTTTCAGCACATACTATAGGATTCCATTTTTAGGTGTTGTAAATTGATAGCACATGCCCTTTGATGCTGTGTAGCTGCTGGACAAAATCCTTATTAGGATGTGGCTGGGGTGGTTATATAGTGTGTTCAAATTTCATGCATATTATCCCCCATGTCAGAAAATAACCATTAAAATGCATTGCCCTGAGCAAGTTGAACCAGTGTCAGTATGTGGCTACAACAAACACAAATGTCTCTCATGAGAACAGGTGATTTTGTCTTCTACCTGCTGTTCATTTTAGGGAATATTTTAGGGCTGGGTGATATAACCTAAAAATAAAATCCCTGATGTTTTTTCACCAAAAAATTTGAGTTACGATTTTTTTTCTGATTTTTTTCCTACTTTAAAAAAAATAAGTACAAATATTCAGAAATGTAACAAAAGTGTCCTCTATTTCCCTCCTGGAATGAAAGTGCCAGCTGTTCTTTTGCTTTAAAAAAATACACTTTGTAGTTTGAATAGAGCCAGACTTGTTTACATTCACATGGAAAGCTGAATAAGGTACCGTACTTTTAGCGATGTGGAAAACAACCACTACAGTGATCATTTTCCATCATGTCCCTTTCTTTTCACTTGTTGAGCCTTGGGTCAATGATTCCAGGAGTTTGTTGGTTGTCGTGGGCTTGTTCTCCTCGTAAAGAATGTCATTTCTCCCACTCGGCTGGATGCCTCTGTTTTAGATGCTGGAATTAGTTTGCTGTGCTGCTGCCTTTTGCCTTTTTTTTGTATCTTTTAGTCTTGTTCAATTTTTTAAAAATTGTATTTATTGTCTTTTTAAGCTTTGTCTTTGTATTACTGTAGTTTTTCCCTTTTTGTTGTTTTATCTCTTGTTCAATTGTAATATTTAACCTGTAAAGTACTTTGGGCAGCAAGAGCTGTTGTAAATGTGCTATATAAATAAATTTGACCTTGACCTTTGCCTTTTGTTGCAATGGACTTTAGACAAACTTTGCAGCGTGTAGTCACAAACCTAAACCAGATCCAAACCACTGATAATACTGTCCCTTCTTTTTTTTTAAGAACAAACTTTTCGCTCTCACAAGTGGTAGCCATGTTGTTGTTACACGTGCATCTCTGTTAAGGAAACAAGGGGGAGGGGGAAGCTACGGAAGCTCCAGGGGCAAAAGGTGCTCCGTAACCAGGGGAGAAAAAACTAGAATTTTTTATTTTTAAATCATACACAACAAAATACTCAAATTAATTGTTTAAATTGAAATATTGCCCATGGCTAGAATATTCATTCTGGTTCACACTCAGACAGCGCCGGTGATTTTAATGTGCCTTCACAGTGGACGCCACATAATGAAATGGAAAAAGGAAGAAAAGGAAGGCCATACTGAGCTATTGTTGCATTCTAGTAACAAACTATGGTAGACTCACTGAACAGCATGATTAGTGTGATTATACACATAGAAAAACATAATTATATTCCATTTGTGCAGTTACATCCTTGTAAATCCCCTGAATCCAACACACTGGACCTTTAATTTTAAATGGCTAAACACTGGATCCTGCGACAGGAAATGTTTCTGACAAACAGCCGTCTGAACCAGCAGCCATGTCAGTGCTGCTAAAAGCAGGTGCTGCAGGGTAAACTGGGCTTAATAATATCCTGTCAGATGGGTCGATCTAATGGGCTTCAAAATTACTTTTTGGAAATAGAGGAAAATATTTAGAAAATATGAGCGCCTCCAACCTCTTTTAAAAACCATTCCGTTGTGTCTCCCTTTCGCTCGAACCCTAAGGCCCAAACAAAGGATGCAGCTGCAAAAGACAAACTGTCCTCGGCCCACAACTGTAATCTGCAGCTGCAAAGCAAACCATAAAACCCCATCGCCCATCAGTGGGACTTTAAGTGTTTCTGAACCTCTGATGCAGTCAGAAAAGAATGGATCCCTTTTGAAATGGAGAGAGGAAAAAGTACAAAATAATTCAACTAAAGGACAGACGGTATCAAAAAGCGTGACCACAGCCGTCCTGAAGAGCTTGTCCTTTCCCTCTTCATCCTTCTTCAGACATGTCTCATCTGATAAAACACAGATTAATGTGAAACAACTCAGAATCATAAGGTCAGACAAAGAACAACAATGCCCTGGCCAGATATTGTCATAGTTCTGTAAAACTGGCATTTATGTGGCCCTGGGGCAGCACTTTCTGGAACAACCACAATGTTTTAGTTTTACTTTGTTTTTTTTTTTTTTTCAAAGTATTGATTTGCACCGAGAGGAGCAGCATCTTTCAAGGCAATTATTGGTCATTTTTCAGCAATCTTGGGGTAAATCTTGCATGCTTCTCTGTTTGAGCAGTGTTGATGCCACATAAAAAACATTAAACCCGTGCCTGCAGAAAACAGAACAAAGATTGAACAACAGCTATAGAAAAACACACAGAAAAAGGCCAATGATTTTGTGTGGTAGTGCTGAGGTGTGCTTTGATATTACAGTACAACCTCTATTTATTCTTTTTTATTTTTGAGCACTGCAGTTAAAAAGTCCATCATGATCCGACGGGTCACATGACTCCTCTTCAATGTGATTCATCTCAGCGTGGTCTAGGTGATTCTACTCTTATTTTTGTTTTTAGTGTTTGATGCTTTGAAGCGATATATGTAGTTCATCGCATGCTGTGTTTATCAGTGTGTTGTGAACGTAGATGCTTATACAAGCTATTATAATAACTCCACACTTATCAAGACAGTGTCATCAGGGTCACCAAAGACTATTGTTAAGTTCTACAAAAATGTTTTTTCATGCAAAAATATATCATCAGTGATCAGTGCAAAATCTAAGGTTGATAGATTGTGATCTGTGAAAAAATATAATAACAAAAGAAGATTGTGAAAATGACTGATGAAATAGTATTTTCATTGATGTACTGTAGTTGCCTTAAGTAAAAATGTAATGTAGCTTTATACTGCTAATTCACTACATCTCAGAGGCAAGTCCTGCAGTTTTCAATCCCTCCATTTATCTGACACAGTGCTCCTGGACCAGGCCTGTGCAATGAGGCCAATGCAGAAATAACTTAAAGTTGCAATACCGCTGGCAGTGTCCGTTTTGCTCCAAAAAGCCCTGACTCCCCTAGAGTTACACTGAACTTCTCTCTAAAAAGCACGAAGTGAATGTGTCATTGTCAGGAGTCATAGTCTCAGTTCTTTTATTTTGACACTTTGGACTAAAATATTCAGGCTAAGGGCATACTTACACTCTCAAGCGTGTTTCACACCTAAAGCGTGGACTGTTAAAGCAACGTGATTACAACCGAACCATGCTTCACTGACTTTGGTGCATTTTGGAAGAGGTGGGCCACAGTGCAGTACGGTTACTCATGCGCTGTATATGTGATATATAAATCTCTTTTCCTGCTGCCTCTGCATCCGGACAGCATGGTTAGATGGAATATCACTGCCTTACATAATGTATAAATCCAGTACAAGTCTGTATGTGTCCAAAAACAACTCAAACACTTATTAAAAGGATTACTTAAAAACCACGGGATGGGTTTTGATGAATGGCCCCATCTCACAATGTTAAAGCAAGTGAAACATTGAATCAGAATCTGCATTCTGACCTGGTTTCATCCTTGGCACAGGGGCTACCTTTGGTGAAAATGTCACCAAAAATCGGTGCAGTAGTTTTTGCGTGTCCTGCTAACAAACAGACACACCAACATGATCACATGACCTCCTCGGCCACACTGTCATGAAAGTTGTGAGTGGGAGTGTGTGGGGGGGCAAACATGCTTCAGTGCAGCTCGGACCAAATGGCCCTAGTGTGAATACACCCAAACAGTCAAATGGGTGCCATGATGAGTTTTGATTGACAGGTGTCTGTGACAGCTCCACTCAGACCAGATCAGACTGGGTCAGACCTCCGCAGACACACTTTAATTAATAAAACCAGTCAGCTGGTTAAGAGGTTCCACTAAAAGCACAACACCAACGCTTGGTTAAACTCATAAAAACGCTGACTGGCCCTTTTCTTTTCATGCCTTGAATATATTTTTCCAGATAATACTCCATGCTTTAACTTAGTTCTTGAATGCAGATCCTCTAATTTAGTACATAGTAAGTCGTAAGTACTTCTATACATATTGTACCTCACTTAACAAAAGGATCTGACTGCATATAAAGACAGTACAGAATTAATTGTGTCATGAGTACAATGCACACACGAGTGATGGAACACATTTTAGCTCCATTAGTTAGATATGATGCCACAGCCGTGCATCACACTGTCACTAATTAATATTTGACAGCGTTTGTCATAGTCTCTGTTTGTTCTGCTGCTTCCATTTGCTAAAAAGTGATAATTATTTTAAAGGAACGACTTTGTCAAGCCCAATAAGTATTTTTTCGTGCATGGACAGCAGTGTGAAAACAGTGTGCGGTTTCAGGAGTTAAATGACTGCATGTTGAGCTTTTAGCAGAAATAGATTTGAGAGAGGGTGGAATAGTGTCAGAAGTCGCTCTATGTACAGATTTAGAGCCCGAAACAATAAATAAACAAATAATAACTCTTAAGTGATTGTGGTATAGAGTTATTTAAACATAGAAACCTCATTTCTTGGGCCAAAATCAATACTGAAGCGGCTTTTTGCATTGTTACACAGATCAGCAGTAACAGAAAAAGTTTGTTTCTGAGATCAATATTAAAGTACAGGTGATTTTTTCCATTTGCTTCAGACAAGATTATCTGAGGACAGAGGAGCCGAGTCAGTCGTTTTTCAGCCTATCACAGTTTGACACAGTCGTACTTTGCTGGTTTAATAAAGCCTGTCAGGGTTTGTGGTAAACCTCTTCCGCGCTCAGATAGTGTCACACCTAAACCACACTGACACTGCCGCTGTGTTTCAGAGAAGTGAGGCATCACACCCAGATACCGAAACGCTCTGAAGCACAGATATTAAAGATGTTGTTCTTACACATGCAGGAAAGCACAGGCACATCCTGCAACTCAGCATCAAGGCACAAACTGATCCCGGCTGTCGTTGAGCGCGCTGTTGTTTTTCGGTCTGTGACTTGAAGAAGGGAAAACTCCCTTCAGCTTTCATTTCTGTCTTTTTTTAAACCTTCGCGGCATGTTTTCATAGTTCACTGGCAACATCAGTTCTTGTTCAAGACTTTGCTTTGGTTGCTTTGTCACTTTGAAACTGTTAACTGATGGATTTAACGGAAATAATATGAAATTCAGCAACGTTTTGTTTCAAGATGTCAACGAGATGCATGTTTTATTTCGCTTTGAAGGTGAATGCTCACTGAACTCCCCTCTGTAGCCCTAAGTTGTGTCCCCTCGGTTGAAATGTTGCAGCCTAATCCATCAGCAGGAGCTGGATGTGTTTTATCCAGCTGAGTCGACAACAGCGAGTGATCCTGAGCACCAGGAATCAAACGCACACCTTTGGTTTGAAGGTCAGACATGCTACAGGGTTAGTGTTTGTGTTCACTGCTTCAGTCAGTAAACTGGGTCACAAACCTCCCTGCCTGAAGTCAGTTAATACCTACCTTTATATTTATTAGTAGTTAAATACATGAAGTCAAATAATATCGGGCTAAATTTAATTGTCATGTTAATTTTACATGTGAAACTGTCAAGAGGGATAAGTAGAAAACAGGCCTCGCTGCATATTGTTATTATCAGCTGTGGAAGAAGCTGAATCAATCACATTCCCTAGCCAAATTTAGGATATGCTTCCCCCAGGCCAGGCTCGTGTTATGGCTGAGCTCTGTCATGGCCTCTGTGTTTGGACGAGGACTCTAGACTGTATTTAAGAGAGTAAAACTCTCTGTGACATTGGCATGTTGGCACTGCTGTCTCCTCTGTCTGATATAAAAATGGGCTTTCGGGTGGAATGTGAGTGGAGCTGTGGTGGATTGAATAAAACAGCGAAACCTCTGGCTCAAACACATCTGCCAAAGCACTTATGCCATTAATTATGCACAAATTTTAGGGACTGGCTGATATAAATGGGTGAGTAAATAGAAATTCACCCCCTGTATAGAGTGCACAGATTTGGGAATAAAATATAGACACCAAAACATGTTTATTTCTGCTGCAAATTTGGCAATTGTAACAATGACAGTATACTGCACCAGCTCAGCCGTGGAGGATGCCACTTGATAAGGACACACAGTGTTTGGATCGAATCTAGCAAATTAACCAATCGAGGCAGCACAGCACAGGGATGATGCAAGGTAAAATGGCAGCTGTGTTCTAAATGGGCTAGTAACAGCAGATGTGAAACTTAATGTAGTACATAGACACATGGGTTATGTTTAAAACGGTGAAAGGAGAAGTATTAAGATTCAACTAAAAGACAAAGGGAGAAGAGAAGGCATGACCGCAGCTTGTCATTTTCTCTTGACCTGTGTTCAATCATGTCTCAGCTGATAAAATGCAGATTAACATGAAACTGAGCCACAATTACTGTATAAGTCTGAAAAATATTATTTATGTAGGCATGTAAATCGTGATAAACTGCTGTCTGGACTCTTAATGTTCAGTTGTGAGATTTGCAAAAATACCTGACATCTAGTTGTTATTCATCATTTATTATTCTATAAATAAGACCTCTGAAGCCTATTACATTTTTTTGTTTGTTTTTACTTTCCCACATTTTCTTTGTTTAGATTATTGTGTCATTTCTCTGAAGACCTTCACAAAATGAGAGAATTACTGTACCTGACTGTGTCTAATTTCGCCGAACGAAATGGTCGCTCCTGGTTCTTAAAAGGCCACACGGTGGGTTTTTACTGAACAGCAGTGATAATCAATGGTCCCTGGAGATTCAGATCTTTACTGTCAACCGTGAATGTTTAACTGATCGTCATGTACCTTCGCCGGTGAACCAGAAAATGTAGCCTGACACCTGAGGAGATCACCACGGATACTATCAAACACACATTCTCCTTTTTCATCCGTTTAAATCCATCCTCTACAGACATATAAAGAGCATCAGTTTGTGGCCACACAGATAAGGAGGCGTGAAGTTGTGTTTCTTAATCTCTCCGTTAAGTAGCACATGTCGGGTTTTTTTGGACAAAGGACTTTTCAGTAAAGACATTAGGACTGCGTTGTCATAATCCCTCCCGAAAACTTCATCTGAAACCAACTGCTCCTCAAGCATTTACTGTTTTACATATTAAGCATGTGATAGTGGAAATAATAATGAATGGAGCCATTCACTGACTGGGCTATTCTGTTTTCCCCGTTTTGAGCCTCAGCAGCCCCAAGGCATGCCGGTTAAACAAGACCTTCTCTGAGTATTTTGGTCATTCGCTATTAGTCATTTTCATGTGACGTGTTTGTGTTAGCTACACCACCGGCTATTTGTCCTAATGAAGGCTGCGACCTGTTTATCACGGAATATGAACCCGACGGAGAGTTCTGTGTATTGTCAACATTACAGGTTTCGTGGAGATCCAACCATCCTGGAGAGTTTTAAAGTGTTGTTTCAATATTCATTAAATCTGCTGTGGGTTTTACTTATGTACTCTAGCACGAAAAACAAAGTTAAAAGCCTTGTTTCTGGGAAATTGCTCTGTTTTGCTAGAAAGATAAATATTCTTGCCAAGTGTGTTTTGCTTGATATTTAGCTAGATTTAACCAGTGACAAGCGAAAACAAGACATAAGAGAGAAATATGAATGTTTTCCCTGAGTTTTAAGTATGAGACCACTTATACATCTTGTGAATTTAGGAATATTAGGCCTGTCTTAAAGCTGCAGTGCACTGCTCCTGCCAAAAATCCATACTTACCTTTCAGCATATTGTAATGTGAGTGGACTGGGGCTGTAGAAGTTGCACTGCTGACACAGTCTTTGGTGAACCGCAGGAGTTTTCAGACAGGGGAGGGGTTCAGTACGTTGACAGCTGTGATGGATCAGTGATCAGATTCAACCAGATCTGACTGTGAAGCTCTACTCCAGGGGTCTCAAACTCATGCCATGGAGGGCCGAGACCCTGCAGGTTTTCCCTCCAACCAGTCTCCAACCTGCATTTTACTGATTAGCTCCTCCCCCCGATTGCTGATCAGTGAAATCACCTGCTTTAGTTCGAGAGAAAACCTGCAGGGTCTCGACCCTCCATGGCACAAGTTTGAGACCCCCGCTCTACTCCATGGCCCCACACAGAAGCTTGAAAAAGTGTCTTCACTTTTCATAGCAGTGTGACATGGCATCAGGCATCATGGGGCATATTTATATTTAGTCTTTTGATTTGGACAGAGAGGAACGAGCTGCAGAAGGACAGTGTGTATTTTCACACTCTGGTATAACATACCTTGTAGGTTGGAAAAAGCACTTCTTGCTTAATGTTACCGCTGGGGTCTTCAGTATTAAGGGGAACAATTCCAACCTTGGAGCATTTCATGAATGCGTCCACTAACTTTCATAATATTCGCTGAATTTGTTTGTATGTACTTCTGCGGACAGACAGACAGACAGGAGTGATTGTATAATCTATTTGGTGGAGGTAATAAATAAATGTTAAGTGGGTTTTTCCTTGGCAGATGTGTCTAGTGGAGACTGAAAGTCTACACGATCGTCTAAGACTTAATTGAGGAAACACAGATAACGAGGCCAGAATTGAATTTAGCTTAATTTGAGCAATTGAGGAGGGAGAGCGAGGAAAATGTTAATTACACAAAAGTATGCAGAACAAGTAAGAAAATGTCTCCTACCTGGTCTGGGTAAGGACACCCATTACCAGAACTACAATGTCCCCCTCCTCTACATCTCCAGTCTCTCACTGCAAGAGAGCAACGCTTTCTCCATTATCCCTGATTAGTAGGTTGGTCTCCAGGCATGAAGCAGAACCACGGACAAAAACGACAACAAAACATTACAAACTCAGCGTAATTAATTTTCCATTATAGCCACACAGCAGGGGGATCCGCACCGAACGGCACCAGCAGGTCCCGCTTGATAACGGGGCCGAGACCCCTCCTCGATGGAGCTGTGGCGTCACTGTCAGAGGATTGGCCGACTCACCAGAAGATTAATGTCCTCATCTACGTGCGATGAGATAGTGGGGATTTAAAAAATCACATCTTATGAGGAGAGCCAGTACCGAACAAGTCCACGCCAGAGAGGCTGCAGGGTGCTAATTAGCAAGTAGAAAACGTCGTATAGTCCGCCTTTCTCCGTTCTATTATTGGTTTGGTTGGATGCCCTATGGTTTTAAATAGTCGCCAAGCATTATGCACTAGAAAGTGGTCCAGCGTTGTCATAGTAAAGTTAAAAATGTTGAAAAGTCACACCGTAATGTTAGGTTCATTTTTGCCAGGCTTTGCCCTGCACGCCTGTGTTTCAAAAATAACATCTAAATAATCATTCAAGCAGTTACAGATTAAAAATGTCTGACTAATCAATAACCAATCTAACCTGTTTAATTAATTGCACAAAACAATCAATGTGAAAAGGTTTCCCTGTCACTAGAAAGTGAAAATCACTGTGTAATGACTAAAGATTGACTGAGCAACCACTCGAAATCAATCATTTAAAAAGTCACCAGGCTACATCTACAATCACTTTTCATTGTAAGTGTTAAATACCTCACTGAATAGAAAATGCACTAGAATACCAAACATATTGTCTTGAGAGGGCTCTGCATATAAACATTTAAGTGTTCAAAGCCGTATTCCACACCGTAACATGCTGCTGCAGCTGGTGGTTGAGCATTTTGGGTAAAACCTGAAGATGGGTGGCAGATTTTACTCTCAGTCTCATATGATGTTTCAGTCTCTGTCACAGTTTGTCAAAGCCTTTATCTGACATTTGTTTCTGCAGCTCTTTTTACATGGCATCATTCCATTCCATTGCAATCTCAGTGAAACTGTAGCAGTCCTGCAGGGAAAAAGGCACTGATAAGTACTTTTTAATGAGTAATAAAGAGCTTCTAACATGTATGCAAATAGGCGGCTAATTGAATGCTTAATATAATGTGTTGCCCGTCACCCTTCTTGACAAAGAATCTAAATTTAACTGCCATACTACTACTTTAATCTGTCTTAAGGTTGATTGATAATCATTTACCCACACGTACACAGTGTTTGAACTCTGTGTGAGTGAGTATACTTATGTACTGTACGTACTGTACAGTACGTGTCCGCTCATCAACCCTGTATAAAAACTAAGAAAAGCAGCCACTGACAGTAACAACACTCCCTTCTCTCATTTGTATCTCTGTCTCTTTCTTGTCTCTTAACCCCATCCTTGTGCTGTGTTTTTTTTGCCTGTAGCTGCTTTAACAAAGATACAGGAGCTTGGCAAACCAAAAGCAGAAAAAGACCATCAGTATAAAAGCACGGCGGCTCGGCAGTGGCTCCATACATGGCTGTGTCCAGCTGTTTATCTTCTCGGTTTGCTCATTAGAGCAAATTATACTGGCACGGTAAAGCCAGGCTGCCTGTCTGCTTTCCTTATGCCTCGGAAAAAAGGCCTATTACATTTATTCTTGGAAGTAGCACCGCGGTTTGACCCCAGCTACACTGTGCGGCTTTGGAGATGATGCTCCGATGATGAAAAAGAGCCTGGGTGTGTTTGTGTGATTATTCAGTATCAGGGCAGGTGTTCCACATCCACTGGCAATGTTTGTGGCAGGTGACAACGTAAAGTGCCGTATGTGGCTGACTGGGATCTGCAGGCGTATTTTATACAAGTGTATGTTCGTTTTAAGAAAAGAAATACAACCAACGACCACTGTAAGGTTACAGTTAATATTCAAATCATCACAATTTCCAGAGAGATGCATTCAGGTTTGCCATGTATAATAGTAATGTTGCCTCACTGGAAGCATTTCATGTGTCCTGTCTCTTTGATCAATGTGGTACGCCAAAGTAGACCTGAAAAATGTCCTGTTGTGTTGCCCCAGAAAAGGTGCTATCATTATAAAATATCATTTGGTTTTCATTTTGTCACTCTCGTTCTGTTTCTATCTCATTTCCAGCTGCAGTCATTTGTTATGTTACAAATGAAGCACAGAAATTGAGTTGAACAGCGGGACTGGAAACATGCCGTCTTCCCCACAAATCAAACGCGTTCCCCATCAACACTGATCCGCTTTACCTGACCTGATTTCTCATGAACGTCGCGCTGCGCACACGCACACTGGTGTGCTGTTCACAGAGTACAAAATGGGATCTAAAAGGACCCAAAGATGTCAAAAAATTGCCTTTCCAAGTGGATTTTCCAGCCTCAAAAAGTGATGGCAGGTGCAACGGTGTGTAAAAAGACAGGGTTTGAGCTTTTTTCTAAAAAGTTTACTGATTTTAAGCACATTGTGTTCAGTGTTTGACTTTAATGATGTGTCCACTAATGCTGTTGAAAACTATTATGTTCACTTGGAGCTCAGGAAGAGTAAGCACTTAGGACACAATAACAGCAAAGGGTAAAAAGGCCCTGGTTTTAATGTCATTTCTTGGAAACGCCTTTGTGTGTAAGGGTGGCAGTGGCTCAGGAGGGAGAGTGGTGCAATAACCAGAGGGTTGGAGGTTCAAACCCCACTGCTGGCAAAACACCTCACCCACCTTGCCCTTACATGTGAATGAATGGCAGAAGTCACGTTTCCATCAGTCTACCCCAGGACATCTGTGGATACGGATGTAGCTTACCACCACCAGTGTTTGACTGTAGATGAATGTGAATGAATAATGGATTCAGCACTTTGGGGTGATGGGTGTCAAGATTCAATCCATTATCATTGTTGTTATGTAGTAGTTTTGCTCCAGTACACTCAAGACATTCAATAAGGCACCACTGCATCTATTAAAATCACAGGTGTTGTTTGTGTTGTATGCAAATGTCCACTCATATATTGCTCCTCATGACATCTTTACATGTACTGGTCTGTTGTGTGTGTCAATAGTGTCTGTTGCTGTAACGGTGGTGGTGGAACCGGTTTCTGAGGCGCAAGAGGTGGATATATCACTACTGATTTCTGGCAGTTACATGTGGTTGACCAGGTCGTAGTGGATGTTCCTCTGGACAAATAACATAGTATAAGTGCACTGTAGTGGAGTGATGGACATTTATTGCTCTGACAACTTGTCTGGTGGTTCATCCGGTCTCTAGCATTCCATCAGCGCAATCCCAATTAGGGTGCCCAGTGATGACATTCTTGCAGATGTCATTTTCTCCAAAACTGGTACATTTTTATAGGGTTGGGTGTGTTTGTCATTGGGATTGGTTGCACAAAGGCAATGTGTGTTCTTCTTCAATAGTGTGTTTTGACACAAATGCAACCATACATGTATTTGTACGACTAGTTTTATTAACTGAGAAAAGCTGTGTCTAGCATGTTCTTGTATTGTGTAGTTTGTGTGTTAAAATG
This sequence comes from Pseudamia nigra, assembly GCA_029823295.1. Classification (NCBI taxonomy): domain Eukaryota; kingdom Metazoa; phylum Chordata; class Actinopteri; order Kurtiformes; family Apogonidae; genus Pseudamia; species Pseudamia nigra. The sequence continues at coordinate 515 of JAQQAE010010975.1, read as the reverse complement.
GAGGACGATTTACTTCACTGCAAACCAAATGTACCTAAGGGTACAATAATAAAAAATCTGATCAGATCTCTTCCAAAATTGAGTCAAAACAGAATGGTCTGTCATTAAATCCGTTGAATGTAATTACATGCAGCTTTATACTTTTACTCCAGTGCATTTTCCATTTCCTTTTTATATTACAGTGTTTGCATCTATTCTGTTCCAGTGAAAATCACATATATCCTAATATGTCTGTTTGGAAATTCAGATTATTGAATTTTTGGTTGAAAAATATCTTACTCATTATTTGAACCCAATTATGAGTAGAACATAAAGCTCTTTCATGGAAGAGTCCAGTGTTACTCCGCTTATCAGCACAGACTGGTCTGAAAGGGAAACTTTAGAATTTACAAAGTTTACACTGTTTCTGCAGTAAAAACATACCTTTACATCAAATACAGTGGGTCAAAAAATTATTTAGTCAGCCATCAATTGTGCAAGTTCTCCCACTTAAAAAGATGACAGAGGCCTGTAAT
>JAQQAE010010974.1:0-13845 GCA_029823295.1 Pseudamia nigra | reverse complement strand
TAAATATCCATAATGTCCAAATATGTTAAAAATATACAGGCTTTCATAGGGTGTCCTAATTTTTTCACATGACTGTAAATGTCTTCACGGTCTGGCCCCTACCTACCTCTGTGACCTCCTCCAGCATTATACTCCATCAAAGGTCCCTGAGATCAGCTGACCAATTGCTTTTATTACTTCCTGAATCTAGGCTGAAGGTTAGAGGGGATCAGGCAATCTCAGTAGTAGCCCCTAAATTGTGGAATGAGTTGCTAATGCACATTCATCAGGCCTCAACTCTTCCATTTTTAAAAAGCTTTTAAAAACCGACCTGTTCTTTGGCATTTAACGCAGTGTGAATCAATGCAAAGTGTTTGTTGGCTTAATGTCTTTGGTTTTATGTTTTTAAATATCTTTGCCATTTTACTGTACAACACTTTGGGTCAACTTTGTTGTTTGTAAATGTGCTATATAAATAAATTTGGATTGGACTTTCATTTTGTTCCTGATTTAGTTATTTCCTGAATTATTTTGCTTCTTATTATGTTCATTTTAGTGCATTTTCACTCAAAACACAAAGCCATGCAGTAAATCACTGAATTATTTTTTTATTGCTTTCGTTTTTGCCTTAAATTTGTAATTACTACAACTTGGACTCTACATTCTCTGTGAAATGGAACATGATTTAGTCAAGACACTTTACGACACAGTAAATCACACATCACCGGATCCAATTCCAGTCTTAAATCACTTTTGACCAAATGGCAAGTTACTGCATTTTGCCTTTGCAGGTCAGCGTTTATGTGACTGTATGTGTGAGACAAACCTTTGCTGTGATGTGGAATTCCTCGTGCTCCTTCAGCAGTTCCTGTGTGTGGTGGATGCTTGAGCCAGTGGATGTGTGAGTTGAAAGATAAAACTCCCCGGTGTCGTGAATCCATTCCAATGCCTGTACACAAACGCACCCATACACACAATCCAATTACATGACATAGGGTCTATGGATGTGCCTAAGTGTGGTTCACTGAAATAGATGTGTTTGGAGTTAAATGTGTTTTTATGTACCTGTTTGGCACTGCGTTCAAACACCACGTACTGCTGACACTGGTCCAGACGTCGTTTCCTCATGGTCCAGAAGTGAAGGACACGGTTTTCTCTCTGGAGCAGCTCATTCAGGATGTCTACACAAACCAAAACCCAGGCATTCAACATACTGCTGTCAATAAAGAACAAAAAGTGGCACATGACCTCTGTAAATCAAGCTTACTGTTCTCACTGATACTGACTTTTAACCTGTTGCTCTGGTGCTTTGACGTGGCTCAACATCCCAGGCATGTTGACACTGTTCCTGTGCATGTACTTGAGGAAGACGTCTGCATTTCTTCTGGCCAAAGTGCACGCCTGGTTACAGACAAACACATTAATAGCAGAAAGTAACTGTATTGTTTTTGTGACTGAAGTGTTTTCTGTCTGTTACCTTCAGGAATGCCTCTTTCTGCTCCAGGTGTTTACTGATCATGGGGGTGACGTGATCCGTCTCACAGTTGGGTCCCAGTTTGTCAGCACCTCCACACCAGTCCTCCTCTCGCTTATACTCCTGCTCCAGACTCTCCAACACACTGCAGACCTGTCAGAGAAACGTTATGAGTCTGTTATAAAAGGGAACAGCTACTAAATCACGTGTTGTTGTAATAGACAAACTGATTCTGATTTACCTTGGTTTGGACTTTCTGCGCATGTCACTTTTATTGCTAAGTTGGTAATGTTTTTTATTTGACGTCTACAGGTGATTGGACTAACAAAACTTAATGGCTTTTATACAGAATACCTGGCATCATTGCACTGTACGCCCTAGTAAAGGCTCTGACTAATCTGTGATGCAACAAAGTATTTTTTCATTTTTATCAGAATGTTCTAGACTTTCCAGATGCCCAACACTATGGACTTTTATTACTGATAAGCTGGACAGCCGTTTTCTCTGTGCTGAAAGGTAAGTGTGTTTCGCAAGAGGCAACTTGCCTGTTCAGAGGTCTTGTAAAAGGCCACAGAGGCATTGACCAGCTTGAGTCTGTCCTCCATTTTCAGCATGAGCTGTTGCCAGTGGGAGGCCACGCTCTCTGCACAGTCTCTGATCAGGTCCATGTCGTAGTGGTTGGCTTGAAGCAGAGCCTCAGCCTTCTGCTGGACCTGCAGGGCACTCTGGTGGGTTTTCTGCAAAGTGGAACAGAATTAGACTTACCAAATGCAACGAAGGAATGAGGTGAAGAATGAAAAAAACAAAAAATGTAGACATGTGCTTGGAGGGAGTGATGATGCAGACTCACCTCAATAGCGTGTTGAAATTGTTCATGTTCTCTTTGCAGCTGCTCAGCTTCCTGCAGGGAACTGGCTGTGATTAAACCAGCGTTAAGCATCGACTCCCCGTTACGAATCCAACCAAGAACCTGGACGAGACAACACAAAGCTGGTACCGTCTCAAGTCTAAAACACAGACTGTAGTTGCATGTGTTTTGCCTGAAGATGGCGCTGGCATCCCTGCTGTGTGTGTGAGTAGTACCTGCTTGACTTCAGCCTGCAGATGTCTCAGCTGGACACACTGCTCCAGGTGTCTGCGGTGCTGCTCAGCTGCTAAGTCCAACTCTTGCTGCTTCTCATGGAGGAACTCCAGCAGCTCCTGCACCCGTGTGGCCATGTCCACATCTCGGTCACACAGCAGTTCCACACCTGGAGGCAAAACATGCGGTCACATTCAGGTCTGAATGAACAGAGGCAGCTTGAGTGAACTGAGTATATCTCCTTTCCTCAGTATTCACATTAACTTCAAATTAGATCCCCTGTAAAGCAGGAGTATGTAACTAAAACAAGTCAAGTGTCCTACCCAGCTGAAGAATGAAAAATAATCAATTAGTTTAATCATTGTTCTCATTGTCAAACAATTATCTTTAAAATCAATCAGAAGTAAGGACTTTGCATCTTTATTAAAGGAAACTGGAGCAGAAGGGAGTGCATCACAATTAAGCATGTTTAGACAATAAACATGTGAAAGTGATTTGCGATCTATGATTTCTCCTTGACCCTTGAAATTTCGACTTCCATCTTTAAGTTTGCCAGCCAGTCAGTTTAGTATGAGGATTTTTTATGTTTCTGCTGATTAAAGAGGATGTATTTACAGTGCCAATCAACAGATGCATTGTTTATTGCACTTTTTTTCATCACATATTCATTTTTTTAGCTTTTCTATCATTCCCTGTCCTTGTCTTGACCATTTTTATGTAGCTCCATGATGGGATTTAATACTCCACATTTTGCAACTGTGGCAGATTCTGAGTAAACGAGGCACAGTGGCCATCATAAAGCTCGATGGACGAAAAATAAACACGTCCTTTTCTGCCTTGTCAACTCAGAATATGCAGTTTTCAACAGCACCTTTTCTAATTTTTGATACTGCCATTTTTTCCCAGTCGTTAGAAGATAGATCTACCTTTGGCCTCAGTCTACCTGATATGTGGTAATGTATAGTAGCAACCTGCATAGTCAGAGAACACAGATGACAGTTATAATGTAAAAAAGACCTACCGTTTGTGCATTTTAGTGTTCACTGAATGTTTTAACACCATCTCTCTGAATATTATAACCAGTGTATTTTAGTAAACGTATTATGACATAACCATTACTTGTGCTGTTTTAACACCTATTAGCAAGTGAGATCACAGGTAAGTCATTATGGTGAGTGGGAGCCTCTCATCATAAATGCTCTGACCCCTTTGAACCACGACACCTACACAGCATCGATACTGAACTCACGCAGCAGCAATGAAACAAAGAAACAGGCAGCTTTAGCCTGAGCTGGATGACAGGTGACAGTCACACATCACGAAATTCTACTTTGCAGCTTTTGAGATATTATCAGAAAACTTTTCCGACTCTAATCCTAGTCTGGAGCACGACAAGCACTCTGCCAGTTGGAATTCTCCTGCCTTCTGCTGTCTGAGCTTCCAAAAACCCCTGTGTTACATGAGCTACAACAAAACACGGAAAATCGTGACTTTGGATAAAGACACGTGATTTTATGTGGTGCTTGCTGTTGTGGGGCTCATTTAAATATAATAGCTCACCTTTTCAAAACCACTTTTCCCCTAGAATAGTATGGAAGAAGTACTTCTACTGCATTCTGTGCTCAATGTCACCCAAGATTGAGAGTGCGACTTGTTTCAGGAAATACTGGGATTTTTGGGCTAACCTGTGTTTCTTCTCAATTGTGGAATGATTGTAAAATGGGCATGCCCAAAAGACGTAGCAAAAAACAAAATGTGTGGGGTTTTCTGGCCATATGAGACTTCAACGTAATCCTTTCAATACATCAATACATTATGTCATATTGTTTAGGGGTTTTATTTTGACATTTTTCACGACTTTCTCAGCTGGTTTGTTCCTATTGACTTTATAATAGGACACTTCATCCACTTATTGGGTCTTAGGGGCTAAATTCATGGTCTGAGGTCTGTACTCACCAGATGCCTGGACCTCATTGACGTACTGCAGTAGTTCCTGACCCTGGTGGATGACATCGAAGGTGAGGTTGTTCATAGTGAGGGCTTTGTCTGCGTGGTGCTGCAGCCTCTGCTCGGCCAGCGTCAGATCCTCCGTGTCAAAATCATTCATCTGGCCCGTCAGTTCCTCGTTCCATGATTCCAAGTCCGAGATGATCTGTGGAGGGACAAAAGCCATATGCATGTATATCACAATCGGAAGCAGGCTGCAAAAGCCCATTACATCTCTGATCACTGTTCTCCTCCCCAAACGCTCACTCACATCGATGGCGTCTCTCTCGAAGATTCGAAGCTGGAGGAAGAGCTCCAGTTTGATTTTCCTCTCTTGGAAAAGCTCCTCCATCTGGGCCTGGGCCTCGTCCAGCTGCTGCAGGACACTCTCAATGTGGTTGATGGAGCTGTTGTGGGGCGTTTTGTTGCTCGAGATGGCTGAGTCCCTGGCACGGAAATACAACATAACAATAAGCCAAGAGAAGCAGTGTTGCGCTGGAAACGCGGTTAGGCATGAAGCCAAGTGAACTGAGTTGCTTTAAAAACTCTTAACTACTGCAGAGCAGTGACTATTGAGGTTTATTCAGCTGTAATATTTAAAAAACGAGTGCTGATTGCTAATTTGAATTTCAACTGTGGACAGCACTGCTGAAAGGAAAGTCATTCGATATCAAAGTTCAAATGTCATTATCAAAAGGATCTTTAGGTTTGACGCTACTCCTTAAAATCCGGTTTTTAAATGTACATTTTGTTGCTTATTATCAGAGGTGGGTAGTACTCCTCACAGTACATTTACTCCTTTACATGTACTTGAGTAGTTTTTTTTCCTATAAAATGTACTTCTGAGAGTAGTTGCAGAATACTTTTTACTCTTACTCAGTTTAACAAAAAAATTGACCAAAAACAAAATGAGCTACAAAATTAGTAAAAATAACAAATCAAACAACATTGATAAAAACAAAACAATCAAGTTAATAAATAAAAAATAAGCAACAAAATCACCCCAAGAAATATCTAAATAATGATGGAAACAAAAAAGTGAACAAAATACCTGTTTGAAGGCAACATGTTCGGTTGTAATAAAATAAAGTCCATATTACGACATCACTCACTTCTTGAATAGTTTGTTATGAGAAAGGTTTTACTCTTACTCAAGCACTTGTTTTTATGAGTACTTCTACTTGAGTCACTAGAATTATATAGTAAAAGTTGAATTTCATTTTTTGTCTTGGGCATGTTTTAAACTCTGGTCCTGGTTGTGAACTTGTGAATGAAATGCAAAAACAAAACAGCAGACATGGAAATTCTAGACAGTAGAAAATCCTTGTTAACCTGATTTAATAAGCCACAGTTCTTTATAGATCTAGTTCATCATAATATATAATTGAATGCAGTTTATTCAACCTGTGGGATACCAGGTTTTACGAAAGGCAAAACACTCCAACTACGAATTGGCACTCTATTTGATGTTATTCTTTTCAAAATCTGGTCTCTACATCATGTTTTTATTTTGTTAGGCATTTTTTAAACGGTGGTTCTGAATGTAAGCTAAATTAAAAATATACAAATAAACAGCCAAAACAGCTCATCTGCCACATCCATGCTGCAAAAGAAGCAGTGTTCATTTTTCATGACAATATATTGTCTACACTGTTTAACTGCTCCTAGATGTTATGGTTTGATCTTGATCATTTTTGCTCACATGATCAATCAATTGCTTTAATGCGGCAGGACACAAAAGATAAGATATTTCGCATTAGTTTTTACATTTTTATTGACTTTTTTTATATTTTTGACCTTAGTCTGGTCTAGGGGTTTTCAACCTTTATAATCTAAAGAGCCATTTTTGAAAAAAAACAAAAATAATGTGTTGAGCCATAAAAATATCTGAACTAAATTTCAAAATCAATATGTTTTTATTCATTTTTTTGTTCATTCATTTAGTCACTAATGTTGTTCATTTTGGCTAATTTGGCAGATAATTTAGTTAACTTCTGTTCCTTTTGTTTAATATTTTATTCATTTTTGAGAATTGTTGTTCATTTGCCTGATCAGTATTTTCACTTTTGCAAATTATGTTCATTGTTGTGCATATTTTTGTTCATCTTCATGCATTTGTTCATTTACTTTAACATTTTGTTGATTTTATTGTTAATTTATTATTGGTTGTCATTCAGGTCATTTATTATTTTAGGCATTTTTGTTCATTTTGTCTTAAGCTTGTCCTTTATTTTGCTCATTTTTGTTCAGCTTCTTGGTTTTGTTCATTTACTTTACTGTTTTTGTTCAGTTTGTTGATTTTATTCATTTTTGGTCATTTTATTATATAATTTAATCTGCTTTATTTTGTTTATTAGTTTGTTCATGCTGTGGTTATTTTTTCACATTTGTCTTCATTTTTGTTCTATGATTAATTATTTTTTCTTCTTTTTATTGTTTTACTGCTAATTATTTTCATTTCAGTTTACTGCAATGTGTTACTTCCATCACTGGAAAAACCACAGGAGCCACTGGAGAGGGGCTAAAGAGCCACATGCTCTGGAGCTGCAGGTTGCAGACCCCTGGACTAGTCATAGCAGGATCTTGAAGTAGCTTAATACAAGACAGTTTGGTTAGATTTGTCTTCTGTCGAGCAGGGATGTTTTGTAGTGCACAGATCTGGTTAAACAGTTCGTACAGACTGTGATTCATCAACGTGACAGAACACACGCATGAGGCACAAAAACACAGTGGGTGTGCGACGGGAACAATGTGATAGAGCAGAGGCAGCAGAGGTCAGATGGATTCTGATTGGCTTCGGGTATGATTTATCAGTGTGACAGATGCAATTCCGCACTCAAATGCGCCTCCATGGACACATGTATGCACACACATACAAACAGGCAGAAGGTGCAGCAGTTACTGTTGCCTCGCAGGGAAACAATTGCACTTCTAAATGCAGGATTATGTAAGAATCCACAGTTGGACCAATACTCTAGGGAGAGGGAAGGAGAGGCAGATGAAGAAAAAATGTGAGGGAAAAAGGGAGGGTGGATGATGATGATGAGGGAAGAGGAAATGCAATATCCTGTGAACTGGATAATGCCTCTACCTGTTGTATACCTACTTCCATCTTTCTTTTCAAGTCATACATCATCTAGTTGATTTTCTCATTCCTTGCTGTCAAAATATGCATAAAATGGGCCGATACCAATGTTTCAAAGAAAAATGTTCCACTTTTGTTCATGTTTTAGTCCTTCCAACCTTTACTAGGTACATATGAGCAGCTCAAAATCTTTCAGAAAATATATGAAAAAATCCAGCTAGTAAAGAGAAAATATGCTCATCAATTGTGACACTGTTAAAAGAAGCGCAAAGAAAATATAATTACTCAAGCAACAAGAAATCACATGAGATGTTATCATAACTGTTTAGAATAAAGGACATCTTCTTTGTACTGATTGGGCATTGAGCTGTAACTCTACGTATATTTCTGAAAACATTTTTGGCTGCTCGTATGTACCTGATGATGATTGGATGCACTGAAATATTGTTACAAAGAAACATGTCGTGTGCTCAGGTGGGACTTTCGTAAACTGATGCTAATGTTTAAAATAATAATTTCAATGATGGGTATTGACTGAGCCTGTGAAGATTACTTTGTTCTTATGATTTATTCTCCTTTTGTGCCAGGCCAACATTATATAACAGGCTGAAACATTCATAAGCCACAAACTCAGACATAAAAATGTATAAATAAAACTCAGCTACGACCAGTTGTGGATTATTCAGCATGAAGGGTGGGCAAAGGCTGATATGACCTAGATAGATATTGATGCATCATCACTGCAAAACATCAGTGAGTGGCCTGAGGATACGGTCATGGATTAACATAAATTAAAAATCTGGTGAAATAATAATGGAGTTATGAATAAAATGCGCAATATACGGTACATCTATGGAAAAAAAAATTAAGAGACCAGTGTAACAATTTTCTGAGATCAGCATTTCCATTCCTGTGTCTGCTGAATTCCAACACAAACACGTCATTCGCCTTAATGAGGTACTGACTAGATGATCACCTGAACCAAATCTTATTGAACAAGAAAAAGTACATAAATTTCTATTTGGAATTTGGGAGAGATGTTAAATTTTCCTCTCTCTTAAACACATACTGATAAATAATAAAATCAGAGAATATGATAATTTTGCAGTGGTCTCTTAATTTTTCCATTGCTGTATACGAGTCTATCGTTTCATATTACTCTCCCTTATTAATTTTGTAGTATGATAAGTTACAAGTGGTAGGCAACATTTTGCTTTAGGTTCGTCGACACAGCACGGGAAGAAATGACCACAAAGATGAATTAAGCAAACATGGACGTGAGTGAGCATAACTCAGAATCCAAATAAGGGAGGGACAATTTGAGATGAGCCCAGAAACTTGCACTGGACTTTGATATTTTTATTTTAATACTTTTATCAAAATTTTGTTTGTTTGGGTTTGAGGCTACAACTCATAACAGTTTTCAATCATAATCATATTTAAGGCCGATATTCATTTTGATGGAATCTATAACTGAAAACACTTTTGAAGCTATTTACTTTATGCACAAGCAAGTCATACATTCATCTTTTTTAACTTAAATGAACATGTATGTGTCTGCAACCATTTTCCATGACAACATACTCTTACTGGTTGTGATTCCAGTTGATTCGTTTACAGAATTTAGTCACAGATTCTACAGCTAAAAGCTAGTGGTTTCTTCTCATTGTAGTATGTTTTCTTTGGATTCTCATTAGAAGTTGTCGTATGCTTCTAGTTTTAGTTCTGCAGTCCGTGTTTAAAGTTTAAGTTTTTATTTCTTCTATTTCAAGAAGTGAATTACTGTTAAACTTCCTCTGTAACCGTGATGCTATCGTTGGAGTTTTGTGGTAACATTCTGGTTTCAGTGGTCAATACCTGAGCTGCTGGATCAGGTCTTCTCCCTCCTTGATGACATTGACTGTGACCTGCAGCGTCGTCTGCTGCTGTTGCCCAAAGCGTTTGATCAGATCCTGGACGGCCTCCACGGACTCCGCGTACACGTCGTCCAGAAGCTCCTTCTGAAGCTCCTCCAGCCATGTCCATAGCTAAAGGGGAATGGAGAGGTCAAAGGTCAAGGTGTTCATTGGTGGTATCTGCTGCTGTGATTTGACTTACATTGTGATTTTTTTACTGAAATTTGTCAGAATGAAACATGCAAGTCTATAAGTGGTCTGAAAATAAAGCACAAATACAAACAACTACCACCATTTGACCTCAATACAGTGCTTAACTAATTTATTAGAACAAATGTGAGGACAAAAATGTGAATTCAGCTTGTTTGACAAGTTATTTCTGTGACCATTGTGGATTTTTCTGTCATTAACAGAGGGGTACCAACAATTTTATCCACATCTGTATTTTAATGGCTTGATGAGTCTGAAATTGAACTATTTAACAAAAACACCTGGGTTTTATTCTATTTTCTGTTTATGTAGCCATTATATACATTATAAACAGGCATCTTGTGGGGGGTAGTACTAACAAATGGATAGATTAAAATGTGATTTTTTTTTTTCAAATAATTTCCCACATTTATTCACTCAACATCAAATGCAACCATAACATATAAAACTAAAAAGTAAAGCAATAAGAAAAGCTTCAAAGCAAGGGGTGACAGTCAAATTATTAAATAAAACTGAGAACAAAATTACTTGAGTTGATAAATTCTTTTCAAAGTTCACTGTTTTTTTTCCTATTTGCGACTGTTTTGTCCATTTCTATAAATAAATTGAATGTTCTTCACTTTCTGTCTAATCAGGCTCATATCCTTCATTGTCTTTTTATTTGTTTCATATTTTGTTCATTTGTTGTTTATGTTGACTAAAATATCTGACAGTTTCATTATTGTGGTCATTTTTTGGCCAGGGAAAACAAAGTACAGGAACTGCATTTTGTCTTAGATTGTACCTAGTTATTGCAAATTTTACTCATTTTCTATGAGTATAATATACGGTAATCATGAACGACTAAAGAAGTGGTTCCCAAACGGGGGGTGCAGTAAGGCTGATATTACACTGCTAGCAAAGGAAAGCTTTCTAAACACGAGGCTGATCAAGAATAAACATTAAAACCACTAAAACAAAGAGCGGAAAATATGCGCTGACGTGGATTCTCCGACTGTATAGTTACAGGTAGGTCAAGTGTGTGTTACATAAGAAAAATAACTGATGCCAGTGACGGCAGAAACGACAAGAAAAAAAAAAAAACAAAAAAAAAAAAAAACAGCTGTCTCCTGTCCCACGTACGTTTTCATCCATATCTCTATCGCTGGTGAAATCAAAGATAGTATCCTTTCTGATATATTTGAGTTAACATTACTACATATTAGACTAAAGCTACTGAGACATCATGGATGGCTGTTACCATGTGTTGTTATTTAAGGATGTGTTTTTGTGTAATTTTCTGTTATCCGCCAGTATGTCATGACTTTGTGTCTCTGATAGAAGCTCTGCAGGGGTTGGCTTTTATATTCAGACTTAACAGGGCATGGGATCTATTGCTACCTTAGCTCCAAATCTGGAAGATTAATACAATAAAGGGAGATAAGTACAATAAAGAGATTAGTACAATAAAGGGATGGACATGGTCAGAAGCAATACTCAGATTGTGCCTGAGGTAAAAATAAGGAAAATGTGCCACCACCAGCAGCCTCAAGAATAAAGAATGAAGTCAATATAATTTAAGATAAATCCAGATGTTCACATTGTGTATGCATATCCTTATACCATCGTGCAGTGGAAATCGAGACTCACTAGACAGAGCAACATTTTCTAGCCTTCTACTGACCACTTTTGCTGACTCCATTTGAACTGTAGCCTTTGCTTCTTGACAGGAATGTCACCATGCGTGATCTCCTGCTGCTGTTTCCATCTGCTTCAAGGTTTGACATGTTGTGCGTCCATAGATACTCTTCTGCATTACTCAGTTGTAACAAATGGTCATTTGACTTACTGTTGTCTTTTCATCAGCTCGAAACAGTCTGACCATTCTCCTCTGACCTCTGGCATCAACAAGGAATTTTCATCTAGAGAACTGTTGCTCTTTTGCAGACTATTCTTTGTAAACCATAGTGATGGTTGTGTGAAAATGCCAGCAGATCAGCAGCTCGTGAAATCCCTACAGCAGTTCATGTGGCTCCACTAACCACGTAGGTTCAAAGTCATGTAAATCGTCTTATTTCCCCATTGTCATGCTTGGTTTACACTTCAGCAAACTGTGTCTACACGCCTAAATGCACTGAAATGCTACAATGTCATTTGATAATTAGATATTTGCACTGACAAGTGTACATATTAAAATGGTCAGTGAGAAGTGTTAAAATGCATTATGGTCTTACCATCATGGAAAATAAATGATGTGTTTATGTGGTCATATGTATGCTGAAAAAGGTTGTAACACTTTGTTTCAAAATAAATCAGATATCACAAGTCCAATTGTGGTCTTAATTCAGTTTTCACCAAATGTAGAGTAACTACACTTTGCCTTCACAGGGCAGAACAATTGTTAGTGGTAGCCAGAGGTGGGTGGTACTCAAGTGCTTCTACGCAGATGCATGGACTACAAATAAATAAACAAAAACGAACAAAATAAGTGAAAAAGGAGAACTGAAGTAAATAATCAAGTAAATTAACAAAATGAAAAAAAGCAAAAAAATTAAGAAAACTTTCAAGTAAATAAAATAAAATAATCAAGCAAAAATTCACAAAAAACAACAATGAACAACATGTATGAGACTAAAATAATACTTCTCAGTATAAAGTTACTTCATACTTGAGTAGTTTTTAAGAGATACTTTTTCACAAGTACTTGTTTTTATCTGTACTTCTACTTCAACTTGAGTCACTATAATTAACAAGTAATAACAATACTTTTACTTGAGGGTCATTTGTGTTTACTCTAAACAACAGTGATGGTAGCAGCACTCACACACTGTAGTTCAGGGAGTTCACACTTGTGACCATGGCAACAGAAGAAAAACCCAAACAGGCACAAAGTGACCACATCCTCCCATGTACACAGCTGTCTGACTCTGCTATCAGTCCCTAAATAGAGGGCAATGTAAAGTAAATGTACTCCTAACTTTAACCTACGACTATCACCTGAAACAAAAAAAAAAAAAAAAAAAAAAACTGGATTACATAAAAGGTGTGGTGAACAAACGAGAGCACAAAAACACTGCTCTCCATCTTCTCCTCTTTGCTCACTGCAAAAGCTCTCATCCACACAAGCATCTGGCCCACCATCCACTCCAGAGTTACGTCACTCTCCCGGCCCACCTCTTTGACGTGCGTGTGGAAAGCGACAGACATGTCCAGCAGGACTTTGCGCTGCTCCACACGGCGAACAAAGTCTTGGATCCGGTCTTCGAGCTGGTGGGCGGCCTGGTAGATCTCCTCTGGGTCGCACTCTCCCGTCTGGGCCAGCTGCTCAGCCGCCTCCAGCAGCTTGTCCGCATTGGTGTATGTATTCTACAAGACCGGTGGGAAGAGAGAGGAAGTTAACCTGAGACGATGATGTACAGCAAGAGAGAAAAAAGAGCAGCGGCAGGGAGAAGATGAAAACAGGATATGCTGAAGATGCTAACACTGAGAGGGTGACAGAAGTGCTACACAAATATAAGTAGACAGGAAATAAAAAGAGAGAGAGAGTGGTTAAGGTGAGGTAAAGAGGAAGAGAAAACAGTGTCACATAAAGATGCCAGGACTGCTCTCAGGTCTGCTTCAAAAAGATAAAATAAAGAGGTTTTTTGGTATTTTACATCCATTTATAGATTATAGATATAATCAATTAATTAGACTATACTGCCCTACAAAGGCAAAGTGCAGTACGATGTAAACAACGAAGCAGAGAAAAAAATACTGTACTGTGAGTTTTGATTCATTTTCTTGATCATTTCTTTAATGTTGTTCAAGATCTGGATTTTTAAAAATGTTGTTAATTTTCTTGATTAGTCTGTCCGTTTTACTGCATTATGTGTTGTCAATTTTAATTCATTTTCCTTTAAATTTAGCACATTTTTCACTTTTTGTCCAATTTTTCCATCTTCTCCATTCTTCTGCTTCATATTCTGTTCATTTTCTGTTTATTTTATTCAAGTTAGTCATTTTCTACATTTTTGTACATTTTCTTGAATATTTTTTTGAATTTTGTTCCATATTGTACTTATTACAGTGCCTTGTGTACTCGTCGACTCGCTCATTCAGCTCGAACAGTAACTGTAATCTGTAAACCTCGCTTTGACTCGGACGCTTCTGTTCC